>JAMLFT010001718.1:0-29115 GCA_026544285.1 Pachyrhizus erosus
ATTTAATAATAGTCTTTTAAAAGATTTAATATAAAATAATTAATTATTTAAACAAATTACAAATCTTAAATTTAGTATTATTAATAACAACTATTAATATATATTAATTTTTTTATTTATCAATATATAAAACAATTTAACTTAGGATAAAATTTAAAGGTAGTCCATAAATATTTTTAATTCTATTTTTTAATCAGAATTTAATTTTTTTCTCAAAAATATGTATGATAAATATTTACATTAAAATTAATATAACAATCAAATTAAAATTTTAATTAAAAATAGTAACAATAAAAATATTTAAGATGTCAAACCTACATTAATAAATTTATTATTTTCATTTATCAGATGGTAAATTTTAAAACTCTTGGCAAAATTTGACCGACCCATTAAATAAGTAAATAAAAACCATATCAAAATAATGCAGAAAGCCTAAGAGAGAAATACTTTTGTGCAACACGTGCAGCTTTCAAACGGCAAATAATTCATCATATTATATTACTTAGACAAATACCAACTAATGTTTGTCGATGGCTAATTTTTTCATCCCTAATGATTGAAGATAATACGAAGGATTGCAATAATTTATACACCAAATTTCATCAATTAAAGTAAATTTCCTTGATTTTTTAAATATCAGTTAAAACAAATAATTTTTTTTATTGAAACACCTAAAATTTATTCTTTTATCATTTTTAGATTTAAATACCAATTTAACTAAAAGATCAAAATTAAAGAGTTAAAATAATTTTTTTTAGAAATCAAATTGTTATTTAAATCTAATTTTTAATTACACTTTTATATAATTCTCAATATTTTTTTATTTCTTAATTAATATTCTAAAAATACTTATTAGTAAGACCTTAATTAAATTATAACATGTTTCTTCTATATTAAACATGATTATCGCATAATTTTTTATAAATTAATTTTAATTTATAAAAAACTATTTTAATAAGAAATATTTATACGCAAACTTATCCAAACGAGCAAACGTGTAATGATTGTTTGCTAACCCTCACTCACATTACGTCCACGTTCAAGAGTACGGATATTACATAGTTCCAACAATAATAATGCATCTAAACAGTTTTATAATAAGGGTGTAAGTGGGTCATAATCCACCTACTAATTTGATCAAAATTAATCAAATTCATCATATTGACCATTGGATTGACTCAATTATTGGATTGACTCAATTATAATAATTAAGTTGGGTTTTGAATTCTTATGTTTCAAACTTAATGAACTAGATCCAAGTTTGATGTAGTTTTTTTTTATTTCTTTTGCTGAATTGGGTGGGGCAAAGTCCCCAACCTGAAAATAATTAACCATTAAAAAAGCAATTACAACGTAAGTCACCTATAAATGAGACAAAAGCAAAAGTGGGAACAAAATTAAATATACGCCAATTACTGTCAATGGTCAAACCAAACTTGGCAGGAATATACCAACTGATTGATTTGGCTTCTCTCATTAGATGCAAGAAATCACACTTCCAGAACTTCCCCCAACTTCATACAGTGATAATAAGAATATAATATTTATTCTAATTTTATGTTATCTTGCATCAATTATTATATTTAGCAAAGTGTAGATTAGTGGTGTTAGAAATTATAATAAATTTTATTAAAATTATATAATTATATTTTATAAAATTAATTTATAAAATAGTTGAAGTTGATATACTAATTGAAAGGGTTAAATTTATAAGTTAGTTGATTTAAATGAATGGAAAAAGAGTTTTATCAATAATACTAATGGTATTCACAAAAATTAAATCAAAAGAAAATTTTGAATTTGTTATTAAATGTGAATGTGAATGCGTGCTTTTAAAAAAATGATATATAATATTTTTTGTTTGTTTTTCTATTTTTTATTTTTAGATTTTTATTTTAAAAAATTTTTTAGAATATTTTTTTAATTACTTTGCTTGATTATTCAACTCATCCCAATTCAATTAAGGTTATTTTGATTTGGATAGGATTGCTTAGTAATAAATAATGAACTTATTCTAACTCAACCTAATTATGTTTCAATGAGTCCAGTCATAGATTAGATAAAAATTAATTCAGACCACTTACATCCTTATTAAAAGTAATAAATAAATAAATATAAATATAATAAATGATATAATATAATAAAAAATAAAAAAAAATATTCTTCAAGACCATTTTACAAGAATCAAATTAGAAGAAAACAATTTAAAACATCTTTTAAATCAAAGAACAATGTTTCCATTTCTAAACCTGTGATTTATTACATATGAATTTATTTACTCTTATAAGAACTTTCAACCAAGGTGGTATAAAAAACATGATTTTGTCATTATAAATTATTATTTTATACATTTATAAGTTTACTTATGAAGCCATAAACATGATGTTTTTAAAATACTCTACAAACATTCAAAATGAAAAAGATTTTTGCATTTTTGCTATTAGAAATTATAATGGAAAGGAATTTGAAAATTTTGAGTTCAAATCAATACGGGAGTATAATAGATTTTACTTATTTCACTTAAAGGAATTTCAACAACTTCTTTTCACCAAAAACATTAAATGAGATAGTTGAAAGAAAAAAAAAGGTTTTTTTTTTAAAGAAATAACTAAGAACATGCTTTATGAAAATTCTTCTTAAAAACTTTTTGGAAAAAATTGTTAATACAATAAACAAAATATTGATAAGACCATTGTTAGATAAGTCTCCTTATGAATTGTGAAACAAAAACAACCCAACATACCATACTTGAAAGAAAACAAACACATTAAAAAAAAATATTAAATTGTGTGTTTGTGTAATTTTAAAATATTTTAAAAATTTCATGAAGAAATTTAAAATGGAAACGATTCAAAAATAGATTAATCCAAAACACATGGGGATTAAAATAAGAAAGAAACTAAAAATATATGTTTTTATACTAGTTCATTTAACCTTATCTACACTAGCTCTCTTTCAACCTTAAAAGATTTTCAATAACCAAAACTAGGTTACAAATAAGTATTGTTATTGTCATTCCTAACTTATAACAAGTATTCTTTATATCACTCTTAGAAACCTAAGTATTTTTTATGTCACTTTTGACTAGAACACAGTTTCTTCCAAGATTGTAAAATTTAAATATTCTTTTACACTAAGTCACTCCTAACTTTCATAAACTACAACAGTTTAAAAAGATACAAGGATTTATTTACAAAGTAAGGATATAACAATTTAGCCCGTAATACAATAACTTTGCAATACAAAGAATAAGCTAATGAAGCATTAAACATATTTCATCTAGAGAGATTTTTTTTATTAGAGCAATTAATCTATAATGTTTATACAAATGTTCTAGTCTTTTCTTATAGTCTTTATAAAGACTTCAAAATTATTTTTATTGAGGGATAAAGCCTTTATAAACATTCCCATTCTAAATCTTCATTTAATTCATGAAAAATTTTGTCATGTTTTCTTTCCTTGATGCAACATCTCTATAGGAAAGAAACAAGTAGACATTTTTTTCTTTCTTAAAAGACACTAACACATCTTTAAGGCAGGGCTTGCTTTTTTTTTTTTTTTTTTACATTCCTACTTTAGTCCTTTTTTTTTATTAGGCTCTTCGAAGTTAGCTTTTGATAAGAAGTTGTTCTTCTCCTCCTTTAGATAGTTTTTCCTTTCATTTAATGCTTGAAATTTAAATGTTAGAGCATTAGAAAATAAAATAGAATAACATATGCAAACAATAATATAAGAGCAATTAAAACCTAAGCTTTCAAAAATGTGAAAGCAAGAACTCATGACTTAAATACATTGGATGAAAAATTTAAGTGAAGATATAAATCAAAATAGAAGTATTCATTATGTGTTGGACGAATAAAAAGACAACACATTTGGGCACTGGATATTGTGTTAAAAGCTTTGGATGCATCATTCAATTATATAACTTTTTGGATACTTGTTCTTTATAAAACCTTGGAGAAATGTCCAATGATGTGAATTGGATGCATATTCAATTGACAAAGCTTTTCACATCTAAGTTAAAAGTGATATACCTTTGTAACATGGACACATACAACATTAGTCCGTTAAAACTTAATATATTTGTTATCATCAAAATTATGAGATTTTTTAGGATTTAGAAATCTTCAATGTTTTTGGTTCAAAAAACCTCTCCTTTTTTATGATGACAAACAATATTAATTTTAATCAAATATACCATCATAAAAAAATATTAAAGCAGAAAAGTGTGATATTTATTATAGCTACTAAGCATGTTATGCATCAAAGCTTGAAGAACCTATTATGTATTAGAGTTAAAGCATGAAGATGTATCAAAGCAATTAGATATAAATAGAGCTAGAGCTAAGAAGATATATGCAACAATATTAGATTCCCCCTAAGTTCAATACTCATAACAAATATATATCAGAACTTACATATGATCATATATTAGAGCAAAAAGGGATTATTGAATAAAAGAATATTTCATTAGACAAAGTATATAAGAATAAATATTAGAGAAAAACAAGAAAAAGGTTATATTACAACAAACTAGATATAAAATAAAAAACAACATAAGTATCAAAGAGAAAAACAAACCAACTTTGTCATCTTTATATGATGTTAAAATAATAGATTGTTTGAAATAAAGTGTTCAAAAATTCTTAATTAATCTCCCTTTTGGCATCATTCAAAAGGGTAAAAGTTGCAAGATTTCATGGTCACTAGGAAGGTGATTTATCATTAGGTTGCTCTTGTGGTTGCTAAGGTTGTTGTTGAACTTTTTGAAATAAAGTGTTCAAAATTTCTCAATTACTCCCCCCTTTGGCATCATTTAAAAAGGTAAAAGTTGTAAGACATCGTGGTCAATAGGTAGGTGATTGATCATTAGGTTACTCTTGTGGTTGTTAAGGTTGTTGTTGAACTTGTTGATTTGTGAAACTAATTGTTGAAGGAAGGCAATCATAGGTGCAAAGGAAACATTAAGCTTTTATTCAAATCTAGAATAGATGGTTTGAAATTGTTGGTTGAGCATCCCAACAAAATTGGTGTATTGTATGGTGAGGTGGTTGATAATTGTCACCTATAGTTGTCTTTTGTAGTATATTTGGTACAATTATTTTATACATTTTATGCTTTTGAACCTTGTTTGTGCTTAATTTGTTCAATACTTAAATAAATTCTCTTTTTATATAGGAAGTTTAAATTTTATTTTTTTCCATGTGATCTTTTTTTAGTGTCTTATTTTGTAGGAATAATTTTGAAGGAAAAACTAGAGAAAAAGATTTGAAGAACTTTAGCGTATTGAGAATTTTTGTAGTCTTTGTCACAACTTAAGTGATAACTTTTGGACGCTTAAGTACTAGTTGGCTTAAGTGTCTCGTTTTTTGGCGCTTAAGTTTCATTTGGTTGTTGGGTCACTAATACATATAAAAGGCATAGTGAAAGAAAAGAAGACATGAATTCTTGAAAAAAATTAGTGTTTTAAATTAACAAATGTAAACTAGTGTTTTAAAGGGATTATTAAGAAGTTAAAATTCAATTTTTAATTACAAATAATTATTAATGTATCCCCACCATATTTTTACTTACCTTAGCATGATTTTTAATAAAAAATATTTATAAATTTCTTATACAATGTCCTTAATGTCCTAATTAGTAAGACACAATTGAACTTATCAACAATATGTATACTTTAAAAAAAATTATCGTTAAAATTATTCAAACAAAGTTCTCTTTATCTCTTTTCATCTTATTATTAATGTATTATCATTTATGTAATGACTTTTCATATTTCATATATACACAATAATTATAATAACCAATGATCTTCTCCTATCTTTAATTAAAAGTCAAAAATTAATTTATTGTATTTTGTGTTTATTAATCAAAGTTTTTCTTTAATTAAGAATTTAATTAAAAAAATTTTAATAAATAATTTTTAAAATATTTTATGAGAAAGATCAAAATATTTGTTTTCAAAAGTTTTCCTTGAAAAATTGAAAAGTAGAATGTAATTTTCATGCACTTTCATTATAAAGATTTATATTGTATAGATAAATAAAAATTATGTTAGATATAACTTTTAAGATAATTATTATAAAATAATAGAAATGTAACTTACTTGACTATTAGAAGATAATATAAAAACTATTGATACTATTTGTAAATTAAAATAAATAAAAATATCAAATGGTTGAAGATAAAAATGTGTATTAGTAGTGTGATTTTTTTTATACTAATAATGAATGGCGAGAGAGAATGTGACAAAAATCAATTGGTTAATGATAATGTTAGTTTGTGATTGTCCATGTTAGGTTATTAGCAAATATCAAAGTCTAATGTACAATGTTGTTTATGGTGAAATTTGATGTATGTATTCGTAAATAAACATAATCTTATAAGTATTTGGGGAATGAGGTAGGTACTCCATTTGGAGATCTTCATCCTCCTTTGTAAGCCTTTTTATCATAGGTCTATGGTTAAATATTTTTTTTATTGAACTTAAAGATTAACCATGAGAACAAATTAAGTTTATTCGAAATAGAAGTCCTTCAATATATAACTACATTAATAAAACTATGCAAATAATTTCATTAGAAACAAATATATTGATTAAAAGTAAAACGATACAAAATGTAAAAATGCACATAAATAAAATAGTTTGAGTTTGGAGAAGAAATAGAGGGATAAATAAACATTGTGTAAATGTAAATGAAAAGCAAATAAAGAACAATTGAATGACAAAATTAATTAAACTAATTAACTAGAATTGGAATGGTGGTTGAAAATATTGTAGTAATCCAGTCAATAAGCATTGTAAGGACTTAGAAGGATATGTAGGGTATTTACAAGTTTAAATCCTTATTACAAGGTTCAAGTCTGATGTTGATTCAGTAAAATTCCTAACTAAAATAATTGCTAGAAATTTCTCCTAATAACTTCCTGAAATCACTATTGCCCTCTTGATCGTTGATGTTTTTGTCTTCAATATATACCATTAATAATATTTTGATCTTGATCTTCTTAAAATTTTCAATTTCCTAATGTTAAAGCAACAACACCAAAACATTATTTTCTACACTTAGTCAAAATAATGTGGCTATGAACAGAGAGCCCCCAATATTTTATCTTTTGAATAATGTGAAGAAAGATAAATACTAAATTTTTTAAGTGAAATTAATCTAATATGAATATTAGATCTTTTAAAAAAGCTTTGGTCATTTTTATTCAACATCAATTTTTTTTATCACTTTTCAACTTTGACCAAAGATATCAACTTTGATCATAATAACACAAATTAAATTTTTTTTTTATCATTATCAATTTTTTGATTTTGACAAATATTTGTTAACAACAACTTTTCAATCTTAACTTCAAAATATTGATCAAAAGTTTAAAAACAATATTGGCACATTTCAATTGAAACTAATATTCCTCTATCACTTCTCGACTTAGATTTTGAACTATCATTTCATTTTTTTCAAAGTCATTTTTTGTTTTCAACTAAAATTAATCCAACATTAGTATTAAATTTTTATACCAAAAAAGCTTTTCGATTTTGACTTCAAAGTCATTTTTTGTTTGTGACTAAAATTAATCCAACATCAGTATTGAATTGTTATATCAATAAAGCTTTTCAACTTCAACTTCAAAGTCACTTTTTGTTTTTAACTAAAATTAATCCAATATCAATTTTGGATTTTTACATCTATAAAGCTTTTCAATTTTAATTTCAAAATCACTTCTCAATTTTTATACTAAAATTAATCTAACGTTAAACATTGGATTTTCAATTTAGCCAAACTTTAATACTTCATAACCAAATTGAATTTTCATAAAAAAAAATTCTCAATGAAATTGTTTCAATTTCAAACAATTTGTCCTGTAAGTTGAATATTCATATGATTGGTCTAACAATGTTTGATGTTCAGTTCAATTTCAAGCTTTCCTTTTTGACTTTTACTGTGATGCATCTTGACAATGATTAGGCTGCATGTTGATGCAAGAAGGAAAAGTGGTTGCTTATGCTTCAAGACAATTGAGAGCTTATGAGGCAAATTACCTAAATCATAATTTGGAATTAGGAATAATCGTTTTTGCCTTAAAAATTTGGAGACATTACCTTTATGGATTGGGGTTTGAAGTGTTCAATGATTACAAGAGCTTACAATATCTATTTGATAAGAAGGAACTAAACATGAGGCAAAGAAAATGGATGCAATTCCTAAAGGATTATGATTTTTAGCTATCATACCATTCAGGCAAAGCAAATGTTGTAGCTGATGCTTTAAGCTTAAAATCCTTGCACATGTCTACAATGATGACATAAGAATAAAAATTAATTGAAGACTTTAGGAATTTAAATCTAGCAATAGAGATGCGTTCCAAGAGTTTATTCTTAGGTATTCTAAAAATCACTAATGAAGTTTTAGAGCAAATCAAAGAAGAGCAATACTAGGATTCATCTCTACAAGAGCTATTGGTCCAAAATAATGAATGTCAACAAGGAAAAGATGAAATAGTCAAAATTAATGGAAGGATCTACATTCCACCAAATTAAGAAATGAGGAGGATGATACTTGACGAAACCCATAAAAGCCAGCTCAATTTTCATCTAAGAGTCACAAAGATGTATCAAGACTTAAAGAAGACCTTTTGGTGGTTGAAAAGAGATGTAGTCAATTATGTAGATGCTTGCTTAACTTGTCATAAAGCAAAAGTTAAACATCAAAAGCCATCCGGTCAACTCCAACCACTGAGTATTCTAGAATGGCAATTGGATAACATATCCATGGATTTTGTAACAAGACTATCATGAACAAATAGTGGACATGACGCCATTTGGGTTATTGTATATAGATTAATGAAATATGCTTATTTCTTACCTATTAACATTCGTTATTTGTTAGAGAAACTAACCCGACTATATCTCAAAGAGATTGTTCGATTACATGGAGTACTGACAAGCATCATTTCATATCGAGATCCTTGTTTCATCTCTAGATTTTGGAATAGTCTACAAGATGTGTTGGGAACTAAACTTAGACTTAGTTCGACCTATCATCTCGAAATTGACTGCCAGACTGAAAAAACTATCCAAAGTCTTGAAGACTTATTGAGAGCTTGGATTTTGGAGCAACCAGGAAGCTGGAATGAATTCTTGCCTCTTGTAGAATTCACCTATAATAATAGTTTTCATACAAGTATAGGTATGGCACCATACAAGGCCTTTTATGGAAGACAATGTAGAAAACCACTGTGCTGGTATGAAACAGGAGACTCACTCTTGTTAGGACCAAAAATCTTACAATAGACAACTGAAAAAGTGAAGACTATCCAAGAGAAATTGAAGGCAACATAGGATCGCCAAAAGAGTTATTATGACAAGAGAAGTAAGCCTATAGAATTTGCAGAAGGGGAGTATGTTTTCTTAAAGGTAACTCCCACTACTGGAGTTGGTAGAACCCTAAAATCTAGAAAACTCACTCCTAAGTTTATTGATCCCTATCAAATTCTTAAAAGAATTGACCTAGTAGCACATTAGATTGCCTTACCCTTAAATCTAGCCAATTTATGCAATGTTTTTCATATATCTCGACTCAGAAAATATATTTTGATCCATCACATGTGATTGGATATGATCATGTGTCAATAAGAGAAAATATGACTTTTGATGCCACACCAATAAGGATTAAGGATCGAAGAATCAAACAATTAAGAGGGAAAAATATCCACCTGATCAAAGTTATTTAGAATTCAAGAGATGTAGGAGACGCAACTTGCGAATTGGAAGATAAAATGAAAGAATTATATCTTCAACTCTTTCAAGGTACAAATTTCGAGGACAAAATTTCTTTTGGTAAAATAGTTTTAGATGAATTGAAAAATAATAAATATAAATATATAAAAAGAATATTTTTATTTTGAAATAGAAAATTATAAAATAGATTTAGAAATTTTAAAAATAGATGGAAGTATAAGAAAAAGGGGTAGAAATAGAAAGGATAAAAATAAAATAGTAATATGGATTTTAGGAATAAAAAGTTTGAAATTTTATAAATAAATATACAATTAAATAAATTAAAAATAAATTGATTTATAAATATTATAAATATTTTTAAGGGAGAAAATATAAGAACAGGAAGAGAAAAATATAAAAGGATTTATGTTTAGAAAAATTTTAGAAATAAAAATAATAATTTTAAAAATAAAAATAAAAAATAAAAGAAAAAGAAAATTAAAAAAAAAAGAAAGGAAAAAGGGAAATAAGCTTGGCAGGACTCGAACCTAAGTACCCAAGTGAAGTAGAAAAATGCGCTACCACTTGGGCTAGCTGTCTTGAGTGATAAATTAGTGTTTCATTTAATATTTATGTTATAATAGAAGAATAAATGTAGGATGAAATAGCGGAAGGGAGAAGAAGGGGGAAGTAGGGTTCGAACCCATGACCCCTTGGAGGCGCTAGAGAGAGGAGAGGAGAAATTGGCAGTCAGACCATTAGGTCCATCATTGACAATTTAGTAAAAAACATATATCCTTTCCTTTGTTCCTTCAACCACCATTGCAAACTTCGTCTTCAACCTTGAGTTTTTCCTGCTTAGATAACTGCCTAGCATACGTTTCGAGCCTACCTTACTCAGCAAGCCTACCTCTACCACCTAAGAATAAAATAGATTAAAATTGGGTGGTGGAGAGGCTATATAAACGTCTTAGGTTCGAGGTTACAAAGCATTAAGCCACACAATTACTTCTTTTCAATTCTCCTTGAATTCAAGTCTTCCATCGTTTATTTCGATCTAGATAGTTTTGAAATAGCCCCAGCGTTGTGTTTGTCCAAAAAACTAGATGAAAAGACAAAGGAATAGTGATTTCGAAGGTTCGTCTGAACTTCATCGGAATCTACAAATTTTCATCGAAAAATTCAAAATTGAGGTAAGAGGAGTTATTTTTTCTTCAAATTTGATTGCTTGAACTATTCTAGGATGTTTGTATTTGGATTTCTTAAAGTTTAACGTCTTGAGATAGAAGAATTCATAGTAAATGAATTCAACTCGAAAAACTGGAATTTTGAATTCGAAGAAAATTGATTATGCTTGTTTAAGCCATTTATGATAAATTTGTAAGTTGGGTGAACTTCGTTGTTAGCATTTGAATTGTTTTGTCTATGAAATTCTTTAAAATTGTTGAGGAAAATCGAAATCGATCATGAACAGATTTTGCATTTTTTGTTCCTTCTTCTGTGATTTCAATCAATTTAATTTCCAAAAAGTGAAGTAAATAATGCTTAAGTTCATTTATAAATGATTCAAATTTTGGTAAACAAACACAGAACAAGAAGAAGGGAAGAAATTGGAAAGTTTAAAACTAGTTTTTGAGCCAACCAGGGGTCTATAACCTTTGAAGATGAAGAAGAAGGTCAAAATGACCATTTTGCCCTTAAGGGTAAAATGACCAAAATACCCCTAGGTTAAAAATTTAAAATTTTGTTGTTTTTGTTATTTTAATTTAGAAAATGGATAGTGAATTTATTTTACACTAACACTAGATAAGTTGACACTAATAATGAAGTAAAAAGAGAGAAATAAAAAGAGATAGAAATTTATCAAAATAATTTTTAAAACAAAAATGACCAAAATACCCTTACTTTCATTTCTTCTAAATACTTTGGTGTTCTAAGAAATTTTCTTGACTTTATAGGACATAAAAACTTATAGAGCTATTTTAGTAAGAAATGTTGAAGTAAAATAAAATTTGAAAGTGTGAAAAGACCAAAATACCCTTCTTGGTGGAAAATTACCAAATTGCCCCTTAGTTAAACTTAAGTATAAGAATATCATAATTATGCTATAAATTGGTAATGACTACTAATTTACTTATGATGTGAAAAGAAAATTTACAATTTTAGTTATAAGAGATAAATGAAATTATTAAAATACTCTTCTATAGTTCAAAAGGATAAAATTCACTATTATACTCATAATCTTAGTAAAATAATTTATAATTATGAAATAAGAAGAGAAAAAAACCTTTTATTTAAAGAATTTATATCTCTCAATATACTTTTTAAATTACCATTATATAGTATTGAAAGAATTAGAATAATACCCAAAATGCTTTCTCTTGTAAATGTGTTAATATCTTATGCTATGATTACCAAAATATTTATAAAGTTACTATCAATCATGATGTGTTTGAATGCGAAATGTTTTATTTAGACCTAAATGGTGGGATTTGAAATGAAAAACCCTAAGATAGCTGATAAATAGTTACTATAAGTACAATAAGTTTCCACAACGAAATGATCCTTTTAACAGAATGATTTCTTGCTAAAAAGCCAAGATGATTGATGATTTGGCCAATTGATATCATTGTGAACAAAGTGTTAGTTATGAGACGGGATTTCACATCAGAGGGTGTGAGCTAGATTTTGTACCTATAGACTTGATTGTGAAAAGGTAGGAAATAATTATCCATGATAATTCGTGTGAGATAATAAGATTGGAGAAATACAATGGGTTGACTGCAATAGGTACCTGAGGAATGTATGCAGACTGTGGAAGTCTTTGGGAGTGTAAAGGTGCTAAGTTTGAGTCACTCTAAAAGAGGGTTACACTAAACCGGCTTGACAACCTCGATGTGCAGAGCATTACCAAGATCGGTGACAGTATTTGATTCTTTATACCAGATTAGAATATGTACTCTTGATCGTTACCCAAATTGCAATTATGGAATGAATTATACATTTCACATAAGCCCTTTGGAATTGGTAGAAGGAGGCAGCGGAGGGCACTAATATGCTAGTAATAAAATTATAGGAAACGTAATGGTAAGATGAGAGTAAACATAAATGTTTGACAAGTATGCAATTGTTTGTGTTTGATGGAGAATAGATGACTCACTCCTACATATCCCAAATTTTTCAGGAGATGTCTTATGCATTTCATCCCTTATTCAACTTATCTATTTTGTCACTTTGTGGAAGATGGACCTGAGATCCACTATACCAACTTGATACCTATACAAGATTCGTCTGTTTCACTTTCTTTTCACCCAGACAAATTGACCTCCTAATAATTCTAACGAAAACAATGCCACCTAGATTTTCTGACTCTCCTTCAAGAATTCCATCACACCCCAAATGTAGGCAGCCATCAAATCCCAATTAGCCATCTACCTCAACTCCTGCCAATACTTCTAGACCATCAAGGAAAGAAGATTCATCTGAAGAAGAGGATCCTTTAGAATGCTCCAAATGAAGAAAAATGAAGAAGAAGAATTAATTTTATATTTTGTATTGTTTTGTAATAGTAAATGAAACTCGTTAAAGTATGGTTGTACTTTTGAACTTTAACATTTAATGGAAGTATTATAAGTTACGAAAATCTATATTCATCTATATAAATATATATAAACTTAGTAGAAAATAGGGTCATTACATTAGTTAGAAAATAGGATCGTTACACAAGAATTGTGTTTTGAGGGGTTTTCTTGAGGATTGAAACTCAAAAGCTAGTTTTTTGTTTCTATGCATTACCTCGGTTGGTTACTAAAAATAATATATGACCTTTTCCATAATGCTAAAAAAACATTAGCCAATCTACCCTTCAAGCCAATTAATTTAGACCGTGTTTGTTGTTAATAATATGTATTTGAAGGATTCTTCTAACCAACATCGGGAAATTGTTGAAGGTCGCAATTAACAATTTAACACATGATACCCATTTTTTCTGACCCCCTTACCTAGTGTGCCATTTTGTTTATGGTGAAATTTAATGCTTGTATTTGTAAACAAACATAATCCATTAAGTATTTGAGGGAGGGGATAGGTACTCCATTTGGAGGTCTTCATCCTCCTTTGAAGGCCTTTTTACCATAGGTCTATGGTTAAATATTTTTTTATTAAACTTGAAGATTAACCATGAGAGAAAATTAAGTTTATTCAAATTAGAAGTCCTTTGAATATATAACTGCATTCAGAAAACTAAGCAAATAATATCTTCATAAACAAATATATTGATTAAAAGTAAAGCAATAAAAAATGTAAAAATGCATATAAGTAAAATAGTTCAAGTTTGAAGAAGAAATATAAGGAGAAGTAAACATTATGTAAATGTAAATAAAAAATAAATAAAGAACAATTGAAATGTAATTAAGATAACTAACTAGAACTAAAATGGAGGTTGAAAATATCATAGTTACTTATCGATCTGTGAACGTCCCAAGAGCTTAGGAAGATGTGTAGGATGTTTATAAGTTTCAACTCTTATTACAGGATACAAATATGATATTTATAAAATATAATTCTTAACTAAAATAATCGCTAGAAACTTCTCCTAATAATTTCTAAGACTATTCTTGACATCTTGGTTGTTGATGTTTTTATCTTTGATATCCACCGTTAATAATATTTTGATCTTGATCCTCTTAAAATTTTCAATTTTCTAATGTTAAAGTAGCAATACAAAATCATATTTTTACACTTAATCAAAATAATGTGACTATCAATAAATGAATAATGAAGAAAATTATATATTAACAGTATAGTATTTTTCTACACTAGCATTATAGTATTTTTATCATACATTGTACAACATTAGACTTTGATATTTGTTAATAGCCTAACATGGACAATGACACATTAACAATAATATTAGCCATCTGATTTTTCTCACATTTTCTCTCATCGTTCATTATTAATGTAGAAGATAATGTACTAAAAGCATTGTTAATCATATTCCGGAAGTCATTCCCAATCGCATGTCAATATTGCTTGTTGAAGGAACAGTTAGGTTAACTAAGTTTTTAATTCTTAAATTTTTTTAAAATTTTAAACTTTAATCCTTAAATAAATGTTCAGCTAGTTAAGAATTTTTATTTTTTATTATAATTTTTAGTTTTTATTATTAAAATATATTGTTAAATGATAATATGATAACATATGAGACAATTAAGTGTCACTTTTTAAATGATATGTGACAATTTTAGAAGTTATTAGATCATTATTTAACGACACATTCTAATAATAAAAATTAAAAATTATGATGAAATTTTTTTAAAAAAAATATTAACTAATTAAAAATTATTTTAGGAATTAAAACTTAAAATTTGAAAAAAAAAAAATCAAAAACAAAAACTTGGTTAACCCAATAACTTTTGTTGGGAGGCCTAAAATAAGAGCTTGAATTTCCTTATTTGTGAGTTTGCCTTTAAATGTAAAAAATTTATTTAAATTAAAATAATTTTGTGTTAATTAATTCACACGTTTAATGTTATTATTTGATTTTAAATAAGATCATTATAAATGATAAAATTTTATTTTTAAATATTAATGTAACTATATATTTAAAATTTAAACTTAAAATCATCTATTAAAATTAAACAATTTCATTTCACTTGATTAACACCCTCAGTGATAATTAATGTATGAAATGAAGATCATGTTTATGTATTTTACTTTATTAATTTGTAGCTAGCTGTGTTTCTCAATCTTTATAAAATAAAGAAAGCATTCATCTTATTAATTTACAATATCTATTGATATAAAAATGAAAATTATAGGTATTTTGATGATAAAAGAATAGTTAATACAAATAAAACGTCACCATATATTTCCTCTCTCTCAATAACCCTTATTCAATGTGAAGGGCAATCACCCTCAACCCTAGTTGAAAATGGGTTCTTTGGTCCCTCAACCCTGAGCTGACATTTTGATATTATTTGATTATGCATCCCATGTTCTAAGTAGGGTGGGTTGCTGTGCGTGTGGGAAAGTGAATACGTGATCAGGAGATAGTGTCATCAAAATGGGTCCCACGTGTGGGGAAGAAAACAAGAAAAATTATTGCACCCTAGTACAGTACTACCACACAGTTGATAATAATAATGCATGAAGTGTAAAGGACTTAAACCACGTTGTTTAACTCATAGCATGTTACCTGAACTACGAAAAGTTTGACACCAAAAACATTAAAAGCTTATTTTGAAAGAAAAAAAAAACATCTGTTTTACATCTATAGGTACCACTCGAATAATTCAAAAACATCAAAAGGCATGACAAAGTTTGACACCCTTGCTTACATTTATTGTACATCAATAGCTTCTTTGAACTTGGGTTTAATTTTGAGTGAAATATGCATTTTTTTTTTATAAAAATAGTATCAAATAAAAAGAAATGGTGCAGAAGCTACAAATAGTATGTTTTATTTGGATCAGGAAAGAAAGATACGTGATTGAAAGTAAAAGAAAAGAAGTAAAAAAGAATAACTTTTTAGGGTGTTTGATTGTGTAGTAAATGAAAGAAAAGAAAAATGTACGTATACAAAATTATATAAATATTATAAATAAAAGAATATGTATAATAAATAAAGCTATTTTTGTTTTTATATTCATTTAAACTTCGTCTTACTTTTTATACATGAGAAAATTAAAGGAGACAATGACACCATTTTTTTTGTATTATTAGAATATTTGAGTAGTGTCACCATTTTTTCCCTCTCTTATTTTTTCATCTATCAAAGGAGGATTTTTTTTTTTTTATATTTTTTATATAAATTTGTATCCTTCTCTCATTTACCTTGTATTCTTTCCTTCCAAAAGAAGCTGTAGTTTCCGTCAGTTACGAATTGTATTTTTTTTTTCATTTTATTTATGTTCTTTATAAATTTGAAGAAGATTAATAAAATAGTTGTAATATACCATTAGCATTATTACTCAATAGTACCTAGTTAAGAAAGAAAGGTGAAACACTGGCAGGCTTTATTACTTGGTTACTAAAGCCAACCATAGCCAATCATATATTTATCAGTGTGTTTCTCTAAGCATTCCTGATAGCAATGTATACTGAAATATTGGAAGAACTTTTCTTTTATGATGTTTATGGGTGTGTTGCATGAATATTAGATGAAATTTTCTTTTAAAGTTTTTTAATAAAGGGATTGTTAGAAAACTTCCTAGGGTTGTTGAGTGTAATCACATGCTTTAGACTGGCGTTATATATATAAAAGCTAAAAATAATTTATGAAAAAATGTTTTAATTTGAAACAGAAAATATGTCCAAAATAAGATATATAGAAATTTATATAAGATAATGATATATAGATACTCATATTAAAAACATTCATTTAGCATCTATGTTTTTTTATCTTTCTTTTGATCAAATTATATTTATATTTTTCTCTCTCTTTCAAGATATGAAATAACATGGAGTGAAACTTAAACACCCCAAAATCTAACACTAAAATTTGAAAATAAAGTATGTTTTCACTTGTCCCAAACAATCTTGTTAACAAGTGCAAAAAAGAACAAGATTTTAGGGGGGTCTATTTAAGTTGCTCCTCCACCTTGCATAAGGTGCCAAAACTCCAACCCATCACATACTGTTTATATGTTCGTACTGCGTAAGCTGAATAATTGTTGAACAAACAAAAAGAAAAAATGTAAGCCAAATTATTGCTCCACATGACACTAGTGTCAAACATTTGACATTAACATTTTTTTTGAATAATTAATCAAATCATCATGTGGATTCGATGTTGCTAGCTTGAAAGGGACGAGTTGTGCTTTCCAATTAGTATACTGTTTGTTTTGCATGATTTGACAAGGAGTGATTTAGAAAAAAAAATGATTATTTCCATTGTTTGAAAGAAATTAAAAAGGATAAATTATCAAAATCTATGGTTCCCACTGTTTCAAAATTCCTCCCTCAACAGCCTTAATTTTAGAAGTAATTGAAGATTGGAATGTCTAATTCAGTTTTTTAATTTCTTCATTTTAACCACGGAATCACAGGAGATATTAAATAAAATATATAGATATATCACTTATGCATCCATAATTTTATATTAAAAAATATTTTTTAAATATAATTTAAATAAAATAAAATAAAAATAGAGTATGTATGAGAGAAATTTTATTTAAAGTAATCATTTTCTAACTATTTTAAGACATTTTAATTTTAATTTTAATTGAATATAATATAAGTAAAACTATAATTATAATAGATTAAAATTATGTTTTAAATTTAAAATTGAATTTAATTATATAAATAAATCTCATTTTTTCTTTCACTTTTTCATATAATTAGTTTGACTAACTTATAAACTAATCAAAATAACTTTTAAATTACTAAAATACCTTACCAAATATTCTATAACTAATCAAATGAAAATAAATTACTTTATCTCATTTTTTTTTTCTAATTCTATCAATCCAAACAATATAAAATTTCACCTACAAATCATTCCAATTAATATCCTTTTGGTTTCTTTCCTATTTAATTCCGTCCTCTCAATTTCACTTTCTATCCAAAATTTGTAATATATCAAGGTCACCCACCATACTACTCCCTTCTATCTATTTTTATAAATTTCAATTAATCAATTCATCAAAATTAAAATAAAATTAATTAATTTAATCAATAACATTAAATTTATTTTAATTATTTTTTTTAAATTATTCCTAACATTAATGAAATATGTTTTATTGTTTTTAAATATAGAAAATTACATATAAATGAATTAGTAAAAAAATAGTATATTGTTTAATCTTTATTATAGAGTCCAATTTAAAATTATAATTTAGTCCTTATTATAAGATTCAATTTAAAATATTTTATGTATAATTTTTTTTTTATAAAAATAGTTTTAAAATGACGTAACAAAAAAATATAATTCATTAATATTTACTAATTTTATTCATAAGAAATTTTTTTAAAAAATACTTAAAATAAATTTAGTGCTCTCAATTAAATTAATCTATTTCTTTAATCTTAATAAATGAATGGATTAAATCTTGTAATAAGGATTGAAGAAAATATAAAAATATATAAAACAATAAATAAGGATAATTCAATCTAAATTTATGTATATAAATTAAATGTTTTTTAATCTACGTGTAAAAGTCTTAAACACCAAAAAATTTAAAATAGAATATAAAAATTAAAAAGATTAAAGTAAACTTCTAATTTAATCCTTATAAGACCGGTCTTTTATTTGACAGAAGCATAATTATATTTACCAAAAAAATAAAATTTGAAGTATAATTGAGATATCAGCATCAGATAAATAATATCGGATGGTCAGTATAAGAGCAAAAATGTTTTTATAATTTTTACCTATGATTTTGAATTTTAGTATTTTTTTGATTTTGTGAAAAATAAAAAAACGAATCTTTCCACCAGCGTCATTTCATTTGCTTTGAAAAGAGCTTCAAACTATTCATATACAAGTTACTTTGTGAATAGAAATAAATTCTAATGGTTGAATCACGTAGTGTGAAAATTATAATATAAAATCGTGTAAATAATTTCTAATTTTAACCATCTATATGAAATTTAATGGTCAATAATAACATTATTAAATTCAAAGCTATGATTAATTCAGTCTAGGTGAGTGGGCTATTCATTCAACTAATGTGCCACTGCTAATTAAACCGGTCAAAATCAGATATTTAAGTTTCAAAATAAAATAAATAAATATAAAAATATTTAATATAAATTAAAAAAATATAAAATTCACTACCAACATCTTTAAAAAAATTCACTTTTTTTTAAAACAAAAGATCTCTAGCATTGCCTGCTTTTAAATAAAATAATATATTTCAAACAAATCTATCTTTTCTCAAATATATTAATAAATGTATGAAGGACGCTAGACAGAAGTAGACCATTTAAAAGGCATCAGTCACACAAATGAACCAAACAAGCATGCCTTCCTCTGCAAACTCATCTAAATTAGTCCCTTATAACAAGTTCTACAGCAGTTACAACATTTTTTTTTAAATGGCAAAAGTAGTTAGCCACAAAAAAACTCTTCAGAAGTGAATGAAACATCCTACAAGACTAGTTAGCTTTCTCAATCAAAATCTTTACAGAGGTTGCAGCTGAATAACTTAGCATTACAGGTAATGGGGTTCCTAGAAAACATTTTTTCTTCTGACTCAAAAAGCATTGGTATAGAACTGGCTCTGACTTATTCAACCTTTTTGCTAGATTTAGCATCGCTCTCCTCTTGAGATGATTTGGCTGTCTTCGACTCATCAAACTCCAATAACTGAGTTTAAAAAAGTAAAAAGTTGTTATGCCTTAGCTAGGCAACATATTGCCATGATATTAGCATGTAAATGACACAGTCACGCCACCGCTAACTTGCACATCATTTCATACTAATTGTTACCAAAGGTATTAGAATGCAGTAAGCCACAGACCTCTTACAACTGATTAAAAAATGAAAGTTACCTTTACAAAATAGTAGTTAACAAACAAAGTCTACATTCGCCTATTTAGATAAATTTATCCAAAAACACTTATAAAAGAAAAAAAACATGAAATGAGTTTTTCTATAAACTAAAATTAGTTTATATATAAGCTAATTTGTAAATCTCTTATATAGTTTTTCTAAAAGATTAGATTTAATTTATGTATAAGTTAATTTTAGTTTATAAAAATTTATTTTATTTTTTCCTTCCTATTTTTTTTCTTAGAAGTACTCCAAAATAAACTTATCTAAACACATGCCTATTTTACATGCATGTATCTTTTATTTCCTGGTATCCCATCATATTTAAAAGTTAAAACATTTGGAATCCCTCGTAAGCTAATTGTAAAAAGTAGTTGTATAATAATGTAAGCATCTATAAATAAGATTACCTGCAACAGAAATTGATGTAACTTGAGGTAAAATCAACAATCAAGTACTACTTAATTAAATGTAAATTTATTAAATATACATTAGATTTATTTTTTACACACTATATGATGCCATATGTTTGAAAAACCAGTTATGAAGCTTAGTGCAAGTGACAAACCTTAGTCACCACAATATTGACATTTTCTTGTGCATTGATAATGTAAACAATTTCAGTGTCACCAAGTCAAACTAAAATTCATACTCTTTTTACTAGGTTTAAATAATATGCTAAGTATTCAATTTTATCCCTCATCAAGGAACCATTTAGTGCACCTTAGAAGATTGTTAGAAGCTTTTATTGCAAGAGTAAAACTTTTGTTGCTACAATAAAGTGGCACTTTATTGCTTCCCAATGGGGAAAAGAATGTTAGCATAAATTTAAAATGGTAAATATACATGGTTATAATTTGAAAATGAAATATTATATTTCAGTAAAAGAAATTGTGTAGTCAAATCAGATGCATCAAAAAGGATGGATTAATATTGATACACATAAAAAAGGTAAATGTCAGGAAGTGAAACAAACCTGTTTGACATCACCATTCCATATGCAATGAGCAGCCAAAAATCCAATTACGGCAGGTACAATGTATAAAAGAGCAGGCTGAAACAAAGATAAATGGAAAAGAAGTTAATACTTAATAGCAAAGATCAATCCTCAAAAATCCATGACATGCTCACATGCTTAACCAGCCCATATATTAGCAGAGAATTTGATAATAACAGTTAAAATCCCCTTCCATGAAAACAAATCGAGTGAACAAAATGAATAAAATGTAACTACAGATCCAATCACCTGAGCAGCTTGAAACCAGTTCATCACAATGATCGTAAGGACCAAGCCAACAGTGTATCCTAAAAACGCACTCTTGAAATACTGGGGCTGTTTACCTCTAGAAACATCAAAACGCAAGGCCAATGCTACAAAGATACCTGAAGGGAAAACATATGTAGTAATAAATAGAAATAACCAAATTGTTATATGAAAGTTCAGATTTACAGCTCCCCTTACGAAAATGGATCCTATATCAACTGACCAGAAACATACACATTCCAAATTTCCAGTAACTGATTTTTGTTCCAGACTATGTTTTCTTCTGTTTTGTGTTTCAGGCTTATTTCTCAATTCTATCTTAACTGGAGCTGATTCAAGTTTTGATGTTGTTTCTTCATGGTTTTGAGGTTTTCAAATGAGTATCTTCTTTGGATTTGCCTTTGTTCCTTCCCTTATTTCCAATTCTTTAGGATCTGTTCTGAATGCTTCTTCTGATGTTTCTGGAGTTTTAGGTGTTGGTGCATCTCCAACACATTGTAAGGGTGTTTCCAGTCATTTCCTTCCTTTCTTTCCCTCTGTGCTTAGTTTGGCTGAGCCAACAGTCTCTCAAATGGACTTTTGCTTGTCTTCTCTGTATACTGTTTCAACATCACAATGAATTCCCTTCCTATTTACAGGGTTCATGTTTTCTTGGTGATAATTCTCTGTTTGGCCAGATATTTGCTCTGCTTCATTGCTGTCCTGCATGTGTTTAGTTTTGTTCAAGGCTTCATAATTATTTTGCAAGGTTTGTGTTATTTGAGGTTTATTGTTTGTGGTTCTTTCTTTTGCTTCCTTTCCAGGGTTCATAGGTTGAAAGACTTGGGCCACTAGTAAAGGAACCTAATTGTGCTACTAGGTGCTATGATACACAATTCAGTGTTTGGAGACCCAGTTGGAGGTCATTACTGGGTTCTATAATACCCATTACAATATTTTGAAGACCAGTTAAACAGTCTCAATGTTTTGCCAAGGTTTGGTTATTTAAGGAGAGGCCAGCGGGAAATATTAGTTTCTTTCGTTTTTTGTTGAGATCAGCTGAGTTGTTTTAAGAGTTGGTGGTGCTCTTTGTTATATGTTCGTGGGTTTGCTACTTTAACAAGTTTAAGATTTGCAAGCTTTAGCTTGAGGGAGGGTGTTGGAAGATATTAAGGTTATTAGGTTTATATTATTGGTCATGTACTAGTAGTATACTAGTACTGGCACTTGACTTTATTACTATAAACAGATAAGAGTATTAGATTATATAAAGACATCAACCTATTAATCATATATTCAATTTCTACCACTGCTTTTTGATCTTCACCTTCTTCCTTAACACTAAACCTTACCAATCTTAATATTCAAAAGTAAAACTATAAAGTCCTCTTGAAGCAATAGTTAAGCCAGTAACCAAAAGGAGATGAACAAAGCAGACAGTTGGAATAATCATGAAATCAGAATGACTAAAAAATAGGTGAAAAGCTTTGAAGTTCCAGATAATGGAGAATGATATTACCACAAAAAAAATTATATTTAACTTATTTGTTTGTTTGGGTGAGTGGTAAACTAGAGAGGGAAGAGATAATGATGAGAAGGAAATAAATCTCATATTTAGGTGTTTAAAGATTTAATTGACCCACCAAGTGAAACAAAGCTTGGAAGTTTAAAAAATTATGGAGCAAAAGGGAATGTTCAGGTAAACCGTGTTCCTTATTCCTCTCCAAACTAACTTTTTTCTACCCTCAAAATAGGCACATTATGAGGCTAATTGATTGACCTATCTTTTGACAACTTTCAATTAATTATTTCACTTTATAAAATGAGTTAATTTTAAGAAGTATGTTATTTTTTGAAACTTTACAGTTGTAACAGTTTACATCCCTTTTTCTAGACTAACAAACGGAGGACAGCTCTTTCATGCCATCCTATTATCTCTAAATATTCCTTCCTACCTTAGCCCAGCAGAACCCAATAACAAGTATACTAAGTAGTAAATACTAAACATTAATATTACAACTCACAAAAGGGCTGTCAACATTACAGGAAAGTGCATCACAATATAAAAGATTCAACCTACCAGGGATAACAATGTCACCGAGTCCAAGCATTGAAAATGGCCTTGCAGAATCTGCTGTGGGGAACAAAAGCTGCAAAACAAATGAAATAATTAATATAAGGAAGAAATTGTATAGCAGGGTATATTCCTCCCTCAATTCCAAAACAACTGTCTTTAATGATCTGTTTGGATGAGAAAAGAAAAAACATAAGAGATAAAACACAGATATCAATGCATTTTCTCTTGTTTGGTTGAAGAGAAAATAAAAAGAAAAAGAAAAAGGAGAGAAAAGTTTATTTTTAGAAATAAATATTTAAAGTGTTTTGTCCTTCCATTTTCTCTATAATTCAAATTTCAAAATTTTCTCTTTTACTTTGTTGTTTCCTTTCAAACAAAGGATTATGTTTGAAGGACATACATTAAGAAATCATTAAATTGATGTAAAATTTAATTATACATTATCTAAAACACCCTTATTTAAACCCCTCCTATTTCATTTAATATATTTTCTCCAACTTCTCATCAATTAGATAACCGAAAGTAAAAATTTTACAATATACTTTTGTTGTATTACAAAATTCTATTTTTTTTTCCCAAACTACATTTTCACAGCTGCTTTTACGATTTACAGTAGAACATTTTTTCCCAACTCTTGATTTACCTAGTTATTCATGTTCCCACCAAAGTTTTTAACAAGGGTTGCACAATGAATTCTTTTTAACAATAACTTACATTTCCCAGCTACTCAATATGAACTTTTGAATATTTTATATTTACACCGAAATTTGTTTATAAAAATTGAGTATTATGCTAAATATACATCCAATCCAACATGGCTACAAAGAAAAATAAACACATCCCTTTTGTTGAAATTGACTTCTATATTGATTTAACATATTCTAGCAAATACAACAGAGATACCAGCACATTAGTGCTTATAAGAATTTAGAACCAAATTTATAGAGCGTGTATACTGTCCCTTTTTGTTATATATGTGTATTGTGAATTCCAGAAAGGGAGAGACCACATTAAAGAGTGAGTCATTTAATTAATTAATGATGTAGTTAAAAGACAGAGAGAAGGGAAAATAAGATAAATAAAATAGATAAATGATAGGTTATAAGAGAGAAATAGTGTAGTTAGTTGAGATAATGTGAAATTAATTATCCACATGATTACTAAATGAGAATATAGCTAGAAATAAAGATCAGGCCTTAAATTCTACAATGACAATAATTTTAAAACAAAAAAGTCTCAAAATTCTATAGTTTTGGAATTAAGGGAGTGTTAAACTTTATATGAAGATAGGGAAAATAAAATCATTTCACTAAAATTTTAACCTTTATTGGAGCATCAAATGATTTTGCAACGCTGACCATCACTGGAGTAAAGAAAACCCAAAAAATGTCATAAACAAAGAGTCCAGCCTGCAAAAAATGAGAATGGAAAAGATTATAAGCAAACACCATGTAGATGAAAAAAAACAATGTAAAACAAATTACAAAACAAATACTTAATCTTATGCAGCCAAGATGTAACTATATTTGCAAGTAAAACATATATCCTTCAAAATTGGAGTACTAATTAGTAGAAGTGCCAAAAAATATCAGTAACACACAAAGATAGGTAGAGAGGAAAGTGAACAAATTCATGGCACTTCTATCCCAAAAAGAAAAATTGTTAAAACCAAATTATCTTAAATGAATGAAACAATGCAGAACAGCTTGGTATATTTGTAGCCAAAGCATGAGTGAGTTATAAAACATGATGTTGAAAAAGTCGTACCTAAAATTAAAACAAAAATGTTTTATGCACCATAACCATAATTAAAGAAAAAATACTTACCAATAGAATCGCACCAGTCTTGAAAGACCCAAGAGAGAGCATTTCAATTCCCTGTGATTATTACATACTGAGTCATTGGGGTCATTTCTCTGGTTATAATTTGAATGAGTAACAAAACATTCATTGACTGATAATCTCGGTTTCTTTCTCAACTCCATTCTCTAAGGAATATGACATTATTTATTTAGCCCATTTTCTGGTTTGGATTATGCATGACATTCAAGAGATAGTATCCAAAGAATACCAACCACATCAGTTCCAAATGGGCGTCCTTTTATACCAGGTAAGTAGAATTCAAACAAATATAAACAGACATAAAGTTAAGCACCAAACCTGTATACAGAAAGCAAGACCCAATATATTATTTGCTAGCCAATGCTTCTGCAAGGCATACCATGCACAAAAAAAGGTTCCAGGGATTGCAGCAACGACCTGTGACTTTGTAAACTCAATCTCCAAAGCTGTGTAAGAAAGGTGTAATGAAAAATATCATTCTGCATGATACAAGCAAGTTAATATCAACTAGATCAAATGCAAACACACAAATGCTTTGACACAATGCAATAATCATCATATCATGAAGTTTTTATAAAAAATAAACTCATCAAGAAACCAACAATACAGCAACTAACAAGCTTCATATGTTTGGTCAGAATTGGAAGAAAAAGAGACAATGAACACAGAGATGTAAATATTGCATCTTCCCAAGATACCCATTAATTAGAAGTCAACCAATATGGGGCATCATTGTAGAATTGGAAAATTCATGCAACCCCAATCTGATTATACAAGTCCTATAGAATTGAAAACAAATAAGTTAGTAACTAGAATTGCCTAGCCCAATATTAAGATAATCAGAAAATGATTCTGCTAGAAATTATAATTGAAAACAAAGAAGTTAGTAACTAGAGCCACCTAGCCCAATATTAAGATAATCAGAAAATGACCCTACTTGAAATTATAATGGAAAACAAAGAAGTTAGTAACCAGAACCAACTAGCCCAATGTTCAGAAAATGGCTCTGCTTTAAATTATAATAACAGACTATGAGGGATCCATAAGATTACACATTTAGCATAGTCTATTCTACAAGGTCCAATTTCTTATCCCATTTAGAGAACAGAATCAAAATCATTTATGGATACGTTGAATTTCCATAATAATAATGTTGTGCAAGTAGTTATAAACTAAAGAAAAAATTATTCAATTTCCGTGATAAAAAGCAAAATTAAGTCCAAACCCATACTATGACAAGAGATTACCAGAACATAAAAATTTTGCCAATCTAAAAGTAAGAACATGGTTTCTGCCTATGAAGCACAAATGCACTGTAGGAGACGGCATGCATTGATATAAATATAGAATGTCCTAAAGATACTAATAAACACTAAATGGAATCGTAAAACTTAGTTAAGTCACTATATGTCTCTAAACAAAGAAGAGGAGAGCAAAAAAGATCTACATATAAAGAAATAAAATCAGGAAGGACACATAAAATAAAATGAATTTAAAATTTGTCATCAAATTTAACGGTTGAACATTTCAAAGTTTAGAAACTGCCACTTACAAATTTTCTATCGTCAAAATTTAGCCAATTTTTTAAAAATCACATTTTGTAGCTCCTGTAAGCATTTTACTTTAATGTGAAAAAACTTTTCATGTACATGCAGTTGCACCACTAACAAAGTCAGTAACTCAACCAGAAAAGAAAGGAAAAGAGGACATTTGAGACAAGACAAAATTACTGGGATGCTAACAACTACTACACTCTCTTCAGTCAGTTAAGATTATCAATATTGTTGGCTATTCGCTATTTGTGTCAGGTAAGAATATCAATATCTGATGGGCACACCATAAAACCAGTAGCAGGATAGCAGTATCTAATAGACAGGAGGAAATGTATAACTTATGAAACCACAGTTAAGAGAGAAATTATTCAAAGCAAGAGTATGGAGTAATAAACAAGGCAAGCACGCAACATACAACGAAAATATGGAAAATGCCAGACTATGGGGTCCTCATTCCAATGTGTTGGCAAAAAACGTTGGATAGATGGTAATAATGTTGCCCTGTACAAAGAGGAAGAACAAAGGTGGAATAAAATAGCAAACATGATTTAAATATACACACACATATATGAATGTGTGTGTACTGTTTACTTCACAAAGGGGAGCAATTGAACAAAGAAAAGAACATACGATAGAGCAACAATCCCAAGTAAAAAGAAGTAGCCTGTCAACACAGCATTGACCAAGTCCTTAGATAGAAACTTGAAGAGCAAGAAAAGTGATAATAACATCGCACTCCCAACAAAGGGGAATCGCATTGCATGTTCATTGGACATTGTCTCCTATATAATCATATACAAAACAAATCAGATAAGTCAGAACTTGACACTTGATACTTGAAAAGTGCAACACAGAGAAGACAACGAGGAGAAAAGCCACTACTTACAGTAGGTGGTGTTGGTTTGACAGAACGATAACATCCGACATACACCGTGAGGCACGCAGTCAAGATAACATTTATATTTGAATCTATTTTCACAACAAGTGGTGCTAAGGTTAAACCTGCCACAGGAGATAACAAGTGCGTGATACATTAAAATTAGACAATAAAGAACTCGAAACCTATAATGCAAACATCATTTGCCTCTAATTCACTCATGGAAAACCGAATCACACACACAATAGCACAACCTTCTTAAATCCTGTAGTACCATAATCACTTCCCCACTCACCAAAATCCAAAGCTTATAGCATTAACACTAAAGCCCTTTCATTTTAAACAGTAACACAAGAGAATATATCAACTGCACTTCACTAAAATACCCAAAATGTAATATCAGTCACCTTGTGACAAACGAATTCCATCAACATTAACCATATATTACACGTTTACACCCCAAATTAACATTCACACAAATTTACTTCTAATTAAAAAACAAAATTCAAAGGAGTGAAGGACCTATCACTGAAACAGGAAAGCAAGAGAAACAGGAAAGCAAGAGAAACAGACCTGCTAAAGCCAAATTCGCAATTCTCTCCGTGTTTTTCATCTTCCTAACCAAAATTTCACGATTAAGGCCACCCCCTGCGATCAGAAACAACGCCAATGTCACAAATCAGAAACTCATCATTGACCAATCAGAATTCAATTTCACAACATAATTTTTTTTTGTAGAAAATGAAACCTCCTCTCTGCAAAAGGAAATTGCAGGATCGGCTGGGCTCAACAACACAAATGTTCCTTTGAAATGTGGTTGCAGATCGGAGAGGAAAAAGAGAAAGCGATTGTGATTTTTGTAAGAATTGAATGGGTTAGGGTTTTAAGTTATCTAACATATCCAGATTTTTATTTTGTATGATTTTATTTAATTTTTGTAACCTGAATTTATTTGATGATGTTTTATATATTATTTGTATGCGGTTACTTAGGACGATGAATGTAACGTTGGCATGCTTTTAAGTAACCCACGTAGGTTGATGCGTTTGACGAATCACAAACTCACCATTTGCCACGTCCAGTTTCTACTAACGATAAAAGTGTAAGGGGCTAAGATTATAATGTAAAAAAAAAAAATTATATTATTATTATTTATAATAACTTTTAATAAATAAATCAATTCATTATATATTATAAAATAAAATTTTATCATGTAAGTATATATCATGTTATAATATCACATTTATTTTTTTTTCTTTCAAAATACTTTTAGATTATTTTATTTTATTTTATTTTATTTTTTA
>JAMLFT010001719.1:0-29114 GCA_026544285.1 Pachyrhizus erosus
TTTTAATTATTAATATATTTTTTATAAATAATATATTTTTAAATTTTAAATCTATTAATTATATTTATATTTTATAATTAATATATTTATTTATTAATTAAAATATATTTTAATAATATTATATGTTATCTATAGTAAATACATTATATTAGTATATCATTTATACTTTTATTTTGAAAAAAAAAAAATATTTTAAATATATATAAAAAGATATATTAACTATATAAATAAAAAATAATTAATATTCTATTTAATTAAAACGAGAGGTATTTAAAAATATATTTTTTTAATTAAATAAACACCCAAAACAAACAGAACAAACATTGGAAATCAAAATATAATCATTTGCCTTGCGTGGGTCCGAACCTGATTCATTAGAAAAAAGGGTAATCCTATGGACACAGCTACGACTCCATTTCCAAAACCCCAAATAGATTCTCTCACCCATCCTAATAAATAATTAAATATAACCTTTCACCCACAGTACTATTACGGGTACATTTTCTCTTCATTACCACTAAATTAAAATTTCGTTTTCCCTAATCATGTTGGTGTGAATTCTACGGCTAATATTCAATTTCAATTCACAAAAACAAAACCTATACTTTAATCTTTTTTAACCTTACCTTTGTACTACATAATTGAGTCCTTACACAAGTTTTTAAAGTGAGATAAAACTTAATATAAATTTTTAACTTTAATATAAACTTAGAAAGTGTATCTAAAATTTATATTTTTGACACATTACTATGTATTATTTTAATAAATTTTTATATTTCTTTTATTGGAGTCATAACTTAGAAGTGGTTTATTTTGTTTTAGGAAATGACTTTTAGGGACATTGGAATTTTGTAAGAGTGAATTTTAGCAAGAATGGTTCTTTAGCTCGAGATATAAGCAAAGGAACAAAGGGAGATAAACACTATTTGCGGAACCTCTAAGCTCATTTCTGATACAAATATTTCGAATTTGTGTTAACTTTACTCTCTTAGGCTCCTTTGGCGATGCGTGATGTTATCATGGGCGACAAACACTACCCAAAGGAACCACTACGACGGTGAACATGTGGGCCATAACGCATAACGATAGGGTTTGGAACGAGGCAAGGAAGTTTAAGTCATAAATATAAATATATACCATTAGACTGTTAGATTATTTTTTATTTTTTATTAAATAAAATTAAATATTTAATTCTTGTTACTCATTAATAAATTGATCTTATGTAATTAATATTAACTTTATTTACTTATTATAAATATAAATCAAGTGTAGTCATCTAAGTCACACATTATAATAATTTATTCTAAAAGGATCTAATTTAAATAATTATGATTAAAAAAATGTACAATTTTTTTAAGTCATTATATGATCATTAAATAATTTTTAATCTTGACTATTCAAGTATGGTTGTATGTCTTAAATTTGAAGTTCACACATTCTTAACATGAGAAGTGTTCCCCCAATGAAAATAATGCTAGAATGATACTCAAAAAGTATTAAAGTGGACCTAAATTTTGGTTGAAAATGGTGGGATAAATTTTGTTTAAAACATTGAATTCTAGTTCTATCATTTTTAATAATGATAATGTCATCAACATAAACCACAAGAAAAATAAAGTAATGAAAAACACATAGAGATAAAAGTATAAACAAAATTATCAGTTTCACATCTAGTCATTCCAAAATTGTAGTAAAACATAGCTTAATCTTTTGAAGTAACCATGAACATAGTTATCGATTTGAGCCACAAATTGAACAATGTAATTGATACACCAAGCACATTTTATATCAAATTAATGGAGAAGTTATTAATAAATAACAATCATGGCAAGAAGGAGGCAAACAAAGGTTATTTTGTTCATAAGAGAAAGTATCTCCATATTCTAAACCAAAAATTTGAGTATAGTCTTAAACTAGGTTGGTTTTCCAGTAATCATCCTTGCCATCTAGATCAATGTACAACCTAGGGTTGTTTTGCTTGTTGGTAATGTAACAAGATTCCAAGTACAATTAGAATATAGTCTATCACTAAGCTGGATGATATAATTTTTTGCCCATAATTTTGGGAATAAACACAAAATCCTATAGGGAAACAAAGACATAACATAGAGGCGACAAAAAATGATAAGTTGGCAAGCAAACATAGAAGGGATTAAGATTACAAGAGGAACTAACACCTTTGTGCAAGGAAATTGGAAGTTTTGATTCAAAAAGCAAAGTTGAAGAGCCCATTGAAGTAGATGTGCGAAGCATATTTGAAGTTGGTGTTTTGAGCCAAAACATAGGTTGGGAATATAGTTTATGCTAATAAGTGATCATAGAAGGAGCAAGGCAAAGTGTAAATTTAGTGATGGAAATAAGATTAAAAGCAGTTAGCAACAATAACAAAAATCTTATCTCAATATCCCACCTGGTCAGGTTTGGTTATATGAATCACATGGTGCCATTCACCTATTAAAAAAGCACTCAAGCCCATAAAAATCAGAATCTGAAGAAAGTGTGGGAAAGGTATGTGTTTGGGTTTAGGGACCTTGAGCAATAATGATAACCTTGTTTGGTTAAGTAGGAGACATTATTCCTCAGTCAACATTTATACAATAATTGCAAGGAGGATGCAAACAATTATCACTAAGACTTCCTGGTCTACCACATTGTACGAGTGAGAAACTAGTCCTATAAAATTAATAGAATCAAGAAGAGGCATAGTAGAGACAACAAACTATCTAGGAGTAGAGAGACTCAACAGTTAAGTTACAATATACATAAGATGGTACTAAAGGTTAGGACAAAATTAGATTACACATTGAGTAAAGTTCAAAGAGAAGCCCAACAAGAGCAAGAAACACAATTTTTTTTTCCATTGCTTAGTGTGTTGTTCAACATTATTAGCGAAAAGGCATAAAGGCATCAAAAACAACACTGAGACTATCAACCTAAGCATGCCAATATACCTATATTGTCTTTCTTCAAGGTGAGGAGATTAGAGACAACATTGAAGAAACAATGAACATGGATATAATAACCTTTATAGCCTTAGTCCAAACATCATACCACGTCTTAAAAGCATATTATTGGGTAAGGAGTTTAGTATCAATGCAAAACCATAACACACTGTAGAGAGAAACATCCATTTTTTCCAACAAATATAATCCTTAGTAGGAATATCTTTGGTTTAACGAAGAGGTCTTGTTAGCCTTGTCTTTAGAACAACAATTGAACTACCCACAACAACCCAATTAGCATGATTAGCAACCCCTATCAATTTCTCACATGAAATGAGAAGGGCAATGGTAAAACCAAAGGAAACAAGTGAATAGGAAGTGATTCCCACTCCCGAGGAGGACATGTTGTGGTAGAGTGTAGACAAGATGGAATAAGGTCACCGAGGAGTAGACAATAGCTCATGAGGGTCATTAGTAAGACAAGGTGACTAGAAAAAGGTGCATATACCAAGAAGTTAGTGATCCATGGAGAAGACATGTCGACAAGGAAAATGTAGAAAAATGGGCCAATGGTAGAAGGGGGATTGTAATGTCTACTCCTGGTTATGATGGTAGAGCAACAAATGGCGGTGCTGCAAAAGAGAACTAGACCAAGGAAAGGCATTGTTATTGTATCAATAGGGTTAGGACTCCATGTTTGGGGAAATTAGTGCTAGCTATGTGAAAATATTTTCCTAGACTAATGATACCATATTAGGATATGGTATTTGTGTGACCAGTGAAACCATGCACCTGCATATTTATAAATGTTAAAAAATAGAAAATAAAACATATTATAACTATAATAAATATAATTTACAAATATTATTTTTAATTTAGAGAAACTATATATCCTCTATTTATTTGTAATTAATTCAATAAGTCTATATCAGTTCTCATCCATGTTGTATTTATCCACCAGTTTCAATCAATTATTTTTTTCATTGACCTATTTTAACAAAATATCCAAAGTTTAATAAAGATATCTCGAAAATTATGTCTATCCAATAGATCTACTATTCTCAAAAATAAAATTCTTTGATAAATAATGTTCCTTCTGATTTATCTTTTTCTTTTACCTAATTTTCTTCGAGAGTGTTTTCCCCTCTTTTTTGAAAATTTTTTTCATCCTTAGAATTTCAATCCCATGGATTGCACAAACTCGTCTTCTTTTTCTACCTCTTTCAAAGTGTTTATATCTAAAGAGTATCCAAATAGTAATTATGTGATAAGAACAAATGCAGTCTTATTTTGAATAAATAGATGAATGGAAGAAAGAAATAAATAAAAAAAAAAAGCAAACAATATGATGAGAAAGAAAAGTAAAAAATAAAAAAATAAAACAAAACAAAAAAATGTATAAATATAATTATCCATGCCGCAATATGCTTGATGTTATACATGACTTTTAGTATAAACCTATCATTTAAAGATTCAACATCATAATTAACTCTTTTCAGTATCTATTTCTCTTAATAAACCATTATTTTACTCACTAATCTCTCATATATGTGAGAGGACAGATTTATATTAATTATGAAAAAAAATATTTTTTTTTATATGGTTAATGGTGTGTGTAAACTACTGACCATACACAAAAAGATTACTTGAATTAGTGTTTCACCAGTGAAAAAATAGAATTAATAGAGTTATACCATATTTTCTTATTGTATTGTTTTTATAAATTCTTCTTATAGTTGATAGTAAGTATTAAATGAAAAATAAATAGATTAAATATTTTAAAATATAAAATAAATTAAAATTTTATGAGAATTTATAAAATTACATAATCAAAGATTTAAAATGATTCATTAATAATTAATGAGATTCAACAACCTTGGCTCAAAGTTAATTTGATATAAATTAAATGATGTCGAAAGTTCAATAATATGCTATATTTTACATAAACAAAAGTAAATCCCTTCAAATTTTAGGTCGCTGTATTCATTATAGGTGTCTAAAGCTAGATAATTTTTCTTAATTTGGATTCGTTTGTATTTTGTGGACAGCAAGACCCCATGTTTTCTTTTTTCTTCGTTGAGAAAGAAATGTAAGGTCAAATAAGTGATTGAAAATTATGGATATAATCTATTTACTATTTAATAAAACAATGTCCTGATTTAATCTCGTGACATTCGCCTATTAATTTTGAGTCCTGCCAATTTCTTTGATCTCTGGAAGCGCGTTTCTACTCTATTGTTCCTTAGAAAAGCAAGTTTTACCATTGAGCTAAGTTAAATTTAGGTATTATAACCCGTCACCAAACTGCCTTATTACCGTGGCTAAGATTGATGACCATTAGGAGGAATGTTTTCCAATTAATGTAATATGAACTACAGTCTTGAAGTCCTCCCTTCGTAAATTGAATATAAATTAAAAATTTAAATATAATTTTAATCCTTCAAATATGAAAAACTTGATTTTCATCTCTCAACTAAAAATTTGTTCTTTTTAGTCTTTTAAATTTTAAAAATATAATTTAGTCCCTCAACTTTACCTTAGAAAGACTAAAAATCTGCTATTATTTAACCTTTTGATGAAAATGAGAATAGGAAGAACGACCATCAGACTCCTTTTTTTTTTCTCAAAATAGTTTGAGAAATTAATTGTAATACAAGCAGTCAAGGATAACCTATTTATATTTAGGTTCGATATAAGTATAATTAATGGTATTTTTAATTTTAAAGTGAGGAACATACTACACGCAACATACACAAAAAGTTAATGTGAATTTTTTAAATTCAACGATAATGTTTCAGTGAATATAAATGCTTAAAAGAAACTACTCACATTCAACATGTACGTTAGAGATAGGCAGAGATAAGCATGGCATTAGAACCAGACATAACTTAAAAGAATCTTATATTTAACTACCGCATCTTCATCAATATAAATGGTCTGGGGGTATAAATCTTTACAAGCTTCTCGTTGCTGCTTCCACTAGATCTTTCTTTGCCTTACGTAATCGTTGGCAAATAAAGTATTAGTGGAAGAAGCAAAAAGAAGCTAAGGGTAAAAACCCACGCCATCTTTTATCATACAAAAGAAAACTAAAATTGTTAATATATAAAAGAAAGAAAAAATTTATACTACCATTACTTTCATCTTGTATACTCCCTTGTATGCATCATCTCCTTTCTTTCAAAATGTGCTGCTGCACAAAAGTTATGACTTTACTCTTGATTCGCTGCACTGCCTCTATCAGACGAGCTAAATCCATTGAGCTACATTTGAGTAAGCTACCAATCAGTCTAGCTTTGAGAAAGTATAATTACAACAAAAGATGGCTGTAAACTATTTCCACCTTTTAGCTGCTGGAGTAATGCCAATAACATAACTCTAAACTCACAAAAGAGAACAGTGCTCTCTACCATTGATTCTGGACATCCTTCTAAATCAGAGGTAGAAAAACAACGTTACTTTTTGTGATTGTAGAGTTGTGGCACTACTATTACCCTTCCGACTGTATTTTTACAACGATTTCTTCAGACGAAACATCACTTCATATTTTATTTAGTCTGTAACTGCCACCAGATCAAATAACAGTCACTTATTATGCCTGGACACGCATAGATATTACGTGTCACCATCTTCCAACCATTTTTTCTTCTGGATCTTTGACTTTTTTGGATCAACGATATCAAGAGCACCAAGAATGCATTTGCGGTATGAAAAATCTTCAACAGTCCCATCAGTTCGTACTATATGGAAGCACCGGCTATCCTTAAACTTTGGATGCCATCCAACCTGCAAATAGAAAAGGAAAAAAGACATGGCAACCGCAACCGCAACCGGGAGCAAGAATAAAACTTCATGACACTATTTTTACTAGCAAAATATTTGACAACAGCAAAAGAAGCAAAATTGACACAAGTATCTCTTTCTTGTCACAGCTGCTATATCATTAATAGGGATTTACCCCTTAAATGCTACTATGGAATCATAATTATCTATTCCAAATAGCGGCATAATGCTAGCGTGATAGTGGGAGGCGGATGAATGCTATTTTAAACTTTATTATACAAACTAAATTTTTATACTACACCTATAAATACTCAAAATCCAAAACAGAAAAAGCCAACATTGAGAAAATCATGCTAAGATCCCACTAGGGCTGACCTATTGGTGGGGGCTGGGGTAGATACATGCATGAAGACTTGGATTCGATTTTTATTGTTGTCATTATATACAAAAAAAATGAAAGAGGGAAATTAATGATAAACAAGACACAGTTTACTCACACAATCACCATAAATCTAGGGGCAACATGAACAAAGTAATGAAGTCCAAAATTGAAAGACGATAGTGAAAATTAATAAAAACAGAACATAACACATTAGATAAAAATTAGCAAAATGTGAACTGGCAAGTCTAAAGTACGAAAAAAGAACAGAACACAGGAAAACAAATGGCCCAGTAAACTGTAAAGTGTAAAGGAACAGAACAACTTTTTGTGTGAAAGGTGAAGGAAGAACTTTAGAAAATGGGGGAGAAATCACAATTTTACCCAAAAAAAAAAAACTAAACATTGTTGAGGGTAAAAATGGGTTTTTGAAGACTATATCATGGTAGCACTGCGATAGCATGCAAAATTCCATTATTTTAGCGACTATTGTGGCATGATGACTGTAGTGAAAACTTCTTCACCACATTGAATCCCATGGCAGCCAAGGGCTGCTCAATTATGGCACCACTATAGCATTCTATTGACTACTATGTGTTACCATGGAATGAAATTTCCCATATAAAAAAGTGAAATAATTAGCTGCAGCCTTTTTCATTTACACAAACCAGATGCACAAAGAAAGGTTCCATTTTGATCAAGCAAGTTCACTAACACTCAAACAATGCTCTAAATTCTTATGACTCTCTTTAATTTTTGTCCTTTTTTTAGAGGTATTAGGCAGTGTTGACCTAGTGTAAAATCATACAGATATTCATAACTGAAGTTTTAGAATGAAAGAGAGGGGGGGAGCAAAAATATTGGATTGTCTTCTATGCTTATAGATAGCTCTCAAGTGATAGTGTTCAAAAGAAACAGTGATATCTTTTTTTTAATGAACTGTCATGTAAGAAAATTTGAAAAGTCTCTTGCTGTATTTATCATATCCACATTGGTATCAACAGAAAATGGAGAAGATTGTAAAAAAGACTCTGGAAGTTGAGGGAGGGGTTTTTCACCAACTTAGGCTTGTTTTCATGGCCCCACTGAATTCCTAAAGTTCAATACTGTACAAAAGTTCATAATGAATAGACAAATAGCAAAGTACCTTTCTCAAAGGAAAATTTTAAGCGGAGAATAGAGATAATTTTCTTCAGAGAAAATATAGAAAAAGTTCCCAAACTATGAAATTTATAAAGTGTGCTCCAATTTAATATGCATTACCTTTAAGCATATTAGTGAGAACCAAGAAGAAACAAAATAAATTCCCTTCTTGACACCAGCACAAATGCACATTGGTGTAAAGAATAAAAAATAAAAATTGATCACACATCAAAACCACACTTTAACACAAGCACACATCAAAACCACACCTTCACACAAGCACACATACCTTAATGTCCTGTGGTCCAATCCCAAACTTCTCACTTTTACAAGGATGAAAATTCAAAACCCTTAGCATTGTTGACCTGTCACTCTCACTTAGCAGCTCATCAATCGAATACCTACATATACAATAGCCAAAGTTCACATTTCACAATTATTCTGTAAATCATAGACCCTCAATAACAGCAAGCTATCCTAGACAAGTAAACAAAACTGTGTCCAAAAATATATATCTTGAGTTTTGCAACAATATACAGAAAGTAGAGAAAAATCTGAACATTTTTAGGAGACCTCATTTAAAAAAAAAATAGACTAGTAAGAAAATTCAATAATACGGACCTAAAAAAGTAACTAAACAGAAAACAGTTAAAAGCTAGGCTCTTTTAGTTTGAGAAAATGTCTTCTGTTTTTATTTTAACTTCTAACTATAATACAAAAATGTTACTTTGTTTTCAACTTTTCATTTTGTTTGCTGTAATGTTTGCATGGAAAACAGTGAAAATAACTTTCTATTGTTTTCACTGTTTTCTATAGAAAATATTTGAAAACAAAAAACAAAATGGAAATAAGGTAGCATTTGTGTAACTTAAGAAAAAAATGAACATTTTCTCAAAGTAAACAAGCCCTAAACTCCCTTGAAAAATTCATATGTAAAACATTGCTTACCCTGCCCATAAATTTATTCAAATTGAAAAGTTTAGAAGAATCTAAATCAGACAGCCTTGAGGAATAGAATAAATACTCCCTTCATTCCTATTTATAACACACTGTTTTGAAATTTTTGTCTTTTTTTAAAAGACTTCATTTTACTGTTTTATGCATTAATTATTTTTTATTAAAATAATCCTATTTATTTTAATCCATAATGGGAGTAATTGAATGTTACTCTTAATTATCTCTTTCTCTCTCCAATGGAGATGGGAGAAGATGAATAGGCACCCGTTAAGTAGAATCTTTTTTATAATTAATACCAATATGTTAAGAACAAATGTGAAAAAATATTATAATTACAGACAAATTTAATGTTAATATCTCAATTTACCAATTTTCTTAACATGCGTAAATTAGTCAACATCTTATAAATATGGATGGAAGGAGTAAATAAATATGGAACTGTCTTTGCTGTCTCCCCAATGGTAGGAATAATGATGATGATAATGATAATGCATGTGATTTAGAAAAAATAAAATAAACCTCAACAAATTAAATCAAGTTCAATTATATGTTTGAATATACTGTACAAACAAATTTATAACCATTTTCAGTTGATAGCAATATGTCAGAAAATTTTGTAGTTGGTCATATCATACTTAATACAAAACAGAGTGAAATAGATACATAATGAGTTAAGAACAATTTTCTAAAAGTTTAATCTAGGTAGAGTATCAAGGATAGTTATATCTCTAATAAATTTAATCGAAAAAGTCTAATAGTTTCTCTAAAAAATGATTTTTAACTTGTACATAAGCTAATTTTAATTTATAGAAAAGTTTTTTTCATTTTTCATTTTTCATTCTTATTTTTTTCTTCTAGAATTACTTACAGAGAAATTTATCCAAACATACCATAACTGCAAGAAACTACCAAAGCATAATAATACATACAACCTTCCAGCTGCATAATGATTACAAAGCAAAAAGTAGTTTCATGGAAGCACCTAACTGCAAGAAACTATCATGGCATAATATGTACAACCTTCATGCTATATATGGTAATGTAAATGTCATACAAAGAATATACAGTGATATATACCATTAAAAACAAACCACATCAGAGCTTAGAAAAGGCTATAAGTGGATTATCTTACTTGTTCAATATGCACCTTGAAGCAAAAGTCAGCTTCTGAATATCATTTACTGTCACAAAATTCTTTAAAATGCTGTTCCACTGTTTTCCCTTTTTCAAGGCATAACCATTTTTATGCCTATACTCAGAACCACGTTTGTCTGATGAATTGTTGTGAGAATTAGTACCAATCTTATTGTTCGACTTGTTAAAACTGGCTTCTAGCAGCTTATACACATCTACAGACTTAGCTACCTCATGTCCCTGATAAAAGCAAACGTTAGACCATTATAAAAGACAGTATTACATGTACAAATTGCAAGGCACAAGATAATTTTGCTCCATAACAACCCACAAACTCTTCTATGTCTATCCTTACTCAGCAGAAACCCAACTGAAAAAATGTCAGCTTTTATGCACTTAATTTGTTGTCAGAGAAATGGTAACCATAGTAAATTTATTAGGAACAGCAAACTAGCATGTATGAATTGAAAATGACAATTGGAGAAACAAAAGTCATGCATTTTAACAATCACATGACTTATAAATCAGTATAATGTGTTTATAGAATGTATTACAAAGGTCTACACTTGAACAGGAAAAAGTCAATAAGAAAGTCTACATTATTACAAGGAGGATGCTGCATTCTTGTGAGAAATTGGTCAAACATTTTGATACTGAAGTGAAATTTTTCATAACTCGTACATGACAGCCATAAGTTTTCTATTAAAAAAAGTGACACTTTTAGGGCAGTGAAATGCACTTGTACATTCTTAAGTTCTTTAAAATGTACTCCGATGTTATAAATTTAAATCCCTTATCTTAAACAAGAGTGTTTTTAGGAACTATTTTTCAATGAGAGGGTTTTAGGAGTTGTTGTCACTTTCATTGAATCATGTGTCTTGTCCTAATATTATATTTTGGGCATTTAATTTTATTCTGACTTTTTATTATTTTCAAATATACTTCTTAATTTTAATTTCAAATTTAATTTAATATAACAACTAGTTCAAAAATTTATCTCTCGATTATCTCAAACCACTCTCCTTTTGTCTTTATTTATATACTCAATACTTAATTTTCTTAACTACTTATCTCCTTCAATCTATCCTTTTCATCTCTACTTCTAACTTAAATTTCAATATTTTTTAAAAGAAATTTATCAACAACAAAATTTTACTCCACTATATAAAGTTGGCTACATGAATTACACAATGTCATCTGGCATGATTAAAACATGAAGTTTCAAGAATATTATCAACAATTAAAAATATCCTTATATTGCATCACAATATAAATTATTTATCATAAATTCAAAATATAATTTGTATATTCAAAAATATTTATTTATTATGAATTTTAGTTATAATTTAATTTATATACTCAAATATTTACTTATTATAAATTTCAGTCATGTAGAAAATAAACATTTATGATGTGTATTGCAAAGGCTAAAATACTAGTGGAATCATCTTTGTGATACATTAAATCTAAATGGAAACAAGAAAATTAATAGATAAGAACATCAATACCTTCTCTGAATATATGATATCAAACAGTCCACTTGTCCCCATAGACAGACAGCTGCCCCAAGCCAATGCATCCAGGCTGCCCTGGAGATTATCCGTGACTCCAAACTTGGCAGCTTTTATAAAGCAACTACCTGGATTCTGCAATAAGATTCCATAATTTCAACATAAATTACACATGGGTGATCAAAGTCTTATTACATGATAAATCATAAAACGTTTGACTGGAAACATAAATGTGAAAACTGACAGAAAAGCATGCTTGCACAAATGGTGATGAAACAGATGCATGTTTTCTTTGCCTTGCCATGCCTTTAGCATTTAATCCGACAAACTCTCCACTAGCTGACAGACTATTGGCAACAAGACACAAATGCTTAGGAAGGATGGACTTGCCAGTATCAGATGTTGCAGATGCCAAACTCTACACATAAAACCATATGCAAGTAAATTAAATATATGTGGCCATATATTTCATTTAGAACCTAAAACGAAGAAGGGAAAGTTTTTAATCATACACACATTGAAAAAATATTGCCACCCTGCATCAATTCCATAGGCTGATGAGAAATGATTTATGTTATCTGGATGACTTCGTGTCCAGTCAATTATATGCATTATCTTGTGACAATGATTTAAGAGTACACCCCAGAATCTTCCACTGTTACCCTCGCTGGACATAGTAACCCTCAAGTACAGTTCACCAGAAGAACCATTATACGAATTTGTTACTTTTGACTGATTATTCCAGAGAATATCAACCTTCTTGATGTCCAGAAATCCTAAAGCAACAAATATTTGTGCATGAGCAAGATGCAATAAAGCCGGTGATAAAAAACCAAATTTGTATTTGAAAAATGACCTATTTTTATGACCTGGCTATCTGATCAGGTTAAAACCTAACTTGCTCTTACAATTCTAGGCTTTTTTAACATCATTTCCCAAAAAAGAAAAGGATTAAAAATAACACTTTTAATTTTGACATTCATAATAGCCAAATCAACTGTATATTTTTTGTAACAATCATGGAATCATAAAAATTGACACGACTGCAAACAAAACTTCAACTGTCATATATACAGCAAAAACATAATCTGAACTTCAACAACAGCTTAAGAAACACCCTGGCCATATGCTCATCAAGGTAATTTCTAAAAGGCTCACATATTAATCACCACTTGAAACAACAACTTGATACTCATATTAGATTACTACCAACCTTTTATTGCTGTTCCTAGAACAAAAGGTATCACTAAGTCCCGAACAGAATCCAGTTGTATAGGATTCTTAGAATTTTCAACAATTCTGACCGTGATGCAATCTATAGAAGTGTCTTCACCTTCCTTAGCCATGAAATCAGCAGAACACTTCCTGCTATTTCATTGTCCCAAGTTAGTAGGGATCAGCAAAGCTCCAAGCAAGAATGATAATTAATGCAGCAAAAGTTAGAGAGATAATGTAAGTGGTGTACTATTATTATTATTATGATTATCATTATTATTTTACAAAAGAAAAAACTCATTACAAAGGGTTAGGAGGATAAGGGCTCCTCTTCAACTAGAAAATAAAACATGGCAATAAAGAAAAAGTGGTGAAGAACATCATATTAACAAAGTTACCAAATCCGTCAACATATCTGTAAAAGATTTAAACTCTATCAAACTACTATCTGGCATCTAGCACCCTTTACATTTCAGTAGGTATTGAGACATGAAGCGGAGACAATCCTTATATATAGTTATAACATAGTATTCCTCTTCTTTAAAAGAGAGTAATCCCACCATTTGCAAACTGTGGCAGAAATAACTTTAATGAGGAAAGAAAAGCAATTTCATCATAATCAGCTACAATAAAAATAACAGCTCTGGCCATTGTGTTAAGGCTATATATATGTTTATGTCTTCAGAAAGTTCATAAACTTCTTTTGAAATGTAGAAAAACATTTTTTATTTTTTTTATTTATAAGCCTCAAAATTAGTCGTAACTGGTTTTTCCCCAATATAATAGTCTATTCAATCATCATCAAGCTTTTCTTTCTTGATCAAAATTGCCAGTAATAGTCTATTCATTTCTAATTTTCAATCTCCGTTCTCAACTTCTGTTATCTGAAAAGTTGTCTGTAATTCTATAACAAAATCCAATTGTATCAAAGCCAGAGGATTTCAGTTCTATTTAAGGGTTGTGGCAAAATTATTGCAAGTGTCAAGGATTGCATGGAAATTAGCTGGGGTGATAAGTGCTGTTGTCAACAGTAAAGAAACAATTACAAAAAGCATATCCAATTATCCACTTGGCAATAATTGAAGCAACAAAAACATTCTAGAATCATTACATAATAAACATGCAGGAACAACATGCCTAAAGGTAGTTTATTGCCTATTTACATTAATAATCAAATATCCATTACTCTTCAAGCACAGCAAATTAAACATAGAAGAACTCTGAACAGAAACTGATGGGAACTAAAAGTTAGGGACGCTTACATAACTGCCCTTAACTCTCAGTTTCCATCAGAGACATTAGCATTCAATCTTTTTAGAGTAAAATATGCTTTTGGTCCTTATAAAATTTTTGAAGTTCAGTTTTACTCTCTTTAAAGGAATTTATTCATTTTGCATCCCTCTAATTTTGAAATGCACCACTTTTTGGTCCCCAAGTGTTATCTAAACCATTTTTTGTTCCTCTAGAAAGTGCTATCCAAACCACTTGAGGATAAAAAATTATAAATTTCAAAATTAGAGGAACGGAAAAAAGAAAAAAATTTAGAGAGACTAAAAACATATTTTATCCATCTTTTTATAGCATTCAAGGACAGTAAATATCTTCTCAAGTGACAACAAATATTGTTTGAAGCATCGCAACAGAAGAAACTTACTTGCTTGAAATTTTTAAATTGGTAAAACAGACTTTTGATTCTTTAATCTGGGAGTAATATCTCTGGTAGAGAGATTCAATGATAGAATGCACTTTCAGTTTTCTTCTTGTTACAATTTCTTTGTCTAAATGAAAGTGGCACACCCAAGGACTGTATTTTTCTAGGCTGCTGCCGTCATGTGGGGTGAATGTTATCATCACTGTAGAAACAATGTTTGAGAACAACAATCTTTCCAAATAATTCTTAACTTCTAAAGCTGCATATTCAAACCCATGTCTCTGTTTACCAAGCTTTTCAGACAAAAATAAAGACACAGTCTGGTCACCATTTCTTTTCCTTGAACCACACTCCAGAACATTTTTCAAATTCAACAAAGGTGATGTTTCGAGTAGACTAACTGGCTGACCCAAAGCACTGTATGCAGCTTCAGAAATCGCACAAGCAGAAAGCGCCCCAACTGGTTCACCGCCAACAGAATACCCTTGGAAAGTTTTATCACATGAAGAATCCTCTTCAACACCACAAGAAAACTGAATAAGTTGACTACCATATAAATTTCTCACTGTTCCATCATATGCATCATACAAATCACGCATGAAGAACATAAGTCTACGTGTCAATGTTCCAGGAAGGTCTGCATGGTCACTAAAAGAACTGTCACGATTTGTCACTGAATGAACAAAACATTCAAGTGGATTCAACCCAGTTAAAAATGAACTTTCAACCACAGCATATGGAATGTATGACTGAACAGATTCAAGGGTACCAGAAAACATCTGGATTGAATCAAACCCCTTTTGACTATTCCAAGCAGCACATGAAAGATGGCGGGGTAGTCTGTATGACAAGCGGACCAGAGAATTTTGCATACCAAGGCACATGGACTGTTGAACTAATTTCAGCAAATTACCCTTGCTTCCAGCCCTAATCATAGCAAGGAAAGTATTGTCCTTACATGCATATTTGTCAGCTAAACTTTGAATATTGCGAAAAACTTGCCTAAAAGAATCAACTGACGCTTGACTGAGAGCTGCAGATATTTGTCTTTCATAATTCAGACTATCCGCATCAACAGTCATAGTATTTTCACTCTCTTGAAGACTTCCTGACAGAAAATCACAATAATAATCCAGCAATAGCTGCTTGAAATTACATGCCTGCTCTGCATCTTGCAAGCCATAAAAGATTTCCTCCATCATGTTTTTTCGTGCATTGGAATCAGAAGAAAGGTACAAATCTAAGAGTGAAACACTAAAACCTCTGATAGACAGCCACTCACACAGAACTTTCTGTGCCGCATACAAAAAGTTTAGAGTCTTCCCTTGAAAATGTTCCACAAGACTCTGGAAAACATTGCAATCAGAATCACGTAACCATCCAGAAGCCTCAGAAGAAGATACAAGCTCCCCGTTGCTAACAACAACACCATCTGAAGGAAAATAATAGTCAAAATCAGAAGGCAACAGCATGCTGAACAATTGCTTGCCACTCCAAAATGAGCTATTACTCGATGGAGTTTTTACAACAGCAGGAGGTGATAATCTTTTGTTACAATACATTTGAAGCTGCTGCATTTGGTAAACATTCAAAAGGACCCCATCTTCCATTAGCAAATATGCAGCAGTTAAACTATCCTGAGAAAGTGAAAGCAGATTTCTACCACTTTGCCCATTAATCAATTGCCTATCTAAAGCGACCAGCTCATTAAGCTCAACTCTTGCACTGACTGATTGTGGAATATACCCGTGAAGGCAATCACCATCAAAGTCCCCACGTAGTGGGGAACAACAGAGTGGATTAATACACACTACAGAAGATATTGGAAGGACCCTAACTGTGAGAGCAATCATAGAATGCTGATGTATGGAAGGTGGCCTATTTATCAGCACCTTATCCCCATCACCAAGAGGCCTATAAAATTTGTCTCCTATCTGGAGATCTTCCTTTTTAAACAGATGAACTGAACTACCATTTCTGCAGACATTTATCTGTCCCTTCTCTAACAGGCGTAGCTCACACCAATAAAGCAGCTTTTCCCTATTCTGCCTGTTCACATACTCAGAAACCGACAAACTTTCAGCAATATGACAAGGCATACCAATTTCACTAAGCTCAAGGTCTGGATCACCAACAACCACAGTACGGAATGAACTATCATTACGTTTTCCAAGAACCACATCTTTTATCCATCTTAAACCAGAAGAATTGCAAGCATTTTCTCCAACCTTTTTTTGCTGGATATCAGCAAAAATACTATTTGGTGTTTTATCAGGATTTAGCTGCATTTTGTCAGAACAAAAAACATAAGCAAAAGGCAAGAACCTTGACAAAGTGACAAAAAAGTAACAGGAAAAAAAATGGCTGAGCATATTGCCTTAGAGATCCTCAGGCAATCCAAAACGCGAGAACTTAGCTCATTTGCTGTACCCCTGAAATCAACCAATTTCTTACAAGATCGAGTCCTGTCATCCTAAAAGTATTTAACCAGATAAAGTACCATATTAAAAAATGGATAACATCATGTGACAGCATTATATTAAAAACTATAAGAAAGACGGAAGAGAAATATACTTACAAAACTCAATCGGTTTCCATTAGACATTGCATAAGGGACTTCTGTCACACGATGACAATTTGGAGTCACTGGGAAGCAATTAAGACAGAGCAAATTCTTTCTTGGAATATGTTTTTCAATAAAGCCTGGATCAACATCATTCAACAAAGAAATAACCTGAAAATCAAAAAGATATTAAATTTACCCCGTTATAGCACCAGCTAAAAACCATGTCCACATAATAGAAATGACTCAAAAGTTAGAATACCACATCAAATTCAGACGATATAGGGAGTTTGATTTCTAATTGTAAGACATGGGAATACTTTAATCATCAGGCTTAGTAGTAAAAGTATTTCAGGAAATGGAAGGTAAAAAGTATTTCAGGAAATGGAAGGTCAAAATAGTTATTAATACTATTAGGTTTTAGTAATTGTGTGTCAAATTGTCAATAAGACCACACAATGAGATATCTATAATCAATGTATTAATTATAATTATTACAATAATGTTAATTTCCAATTCTAAGGCAATTTATCACTAATAAATATGTTATAGCTGATCCTATATTTACATTGGCAAATCCTATATCTACATGTGCTTTATTTCTAACACTCACTCTCAAGCTATATATATAAGAAGGTATTAAGTTATTCCAAGAATAACTCCAAAAGAGTCACTCCCCATCTTCACCCTTCATTTTCTTTTAATCTAGCGATTCTAACAAGTAACTCATCTTTGACAATTATATTAAAAGAAAATAAAAGATGAAGATGAGAAGTAACTCTAAAGAGTTACTCTTAGGCTTCGTTTGATTTGCATAAAAGAGACAGCAAAGCACAAAACTACTTGTCCAATGTTTGATTTAAAAAACTGTGATAGGATAGCACACAAAGACATAAATATTTGTTACCTACTAAACTAAATAACTTTTTGTCCGGAATACAAAATATGTAAAAGACAAAAACACCTACTATCTATTTTCTCTCTCCCCACCTCTCCTCCCCTACTCTCCAATTACCGCTACCATAATAACCGTTTCACAATAAATGCTCCCTATTCTCTCTCTCTTTTTACGATTACACATTCACGTTTACTAATAAATAAAAAGCAAAAGTTTTTTATTTTTCACTGATATATTTTCTATCATGTTACGTTTATATATTATATATTAAAATATAAAAAAAAATATTATTTTATAATATATAATAATAATAATATAAAATTTATTAATATAATTAACATTAGAAAGGGTATTATAATAAATTTCATATTTTTTTTATTGTGTTATCCATTATGCGCCAATACGAAGGACAAAAGTTGTTCCGTAACTTAATTATTTCTCTTGTACTAATCTCTTTTTCTTTTACTTCAATGTATATCAAACAAACTCTTAGAGTCACTTAATCTCTATCCTCTCTCTTTACATATACATACACACACATATATATTCAACCAAAGCCCCCTTTAAGGGATTTTGTGAACATATAAGCCACTTGATCACGAGAATTGATGAGTATGTTACGATTCCATCCACTGGAACCTTGGCATATATATGTGATATATGCTAAGATATATATATATATATATATATTCAACCCAAGCCCCTCTATACAATTCCACCCATTGGAATTTTTCTCCAACAAAGTGATAGTCAACCTCTCTTCCTCTAGCATTGGATATGTTCTGTTTCTTACTCCACCATGAGATTAAGTTTCCTCGAAGGACACTATTGTTAAGTGGATCTTCTATTGAATGGAGATCCTATCCATTCAAAGTAGCTAGTGATTTTAGTATTGCCTTTATCTACATAAAGCAATCCCTTATTCAGTGCGTTCTTAATATATTTCAGAAAGCATACCATTGCATCCCAATGGCCATCACAAGAAACTGGCTTACTGGTGATTTGAAAATGCATACCACTGAATCCCAACGGCCATCACACGGAGCATTAAGAATCTGCTCACCACACTTACAACAACTAATGTCAGCTATAGCAACCAACTGACTTACAACAAGTAACGTCAGCTATTGCAACCAAATGTCGGTATCTACTTGGCTCTTTCAATTACTCTCCCTTAACACAGTTGCAACTTTACTTTGGGATCAATAGGAGTATCACAAGGATGGCCATCCAAAATGCCAATTTCCTTGAATATGTCCAAATCATATTTGCATAGAATGAGAATAGGGGATGTATCAAATGAGAACACTTCTAATTATGAAAAATGAGAATTATAAATATGGACCATTAGACTGTCAGATTATATCACTAGTAACCTTCTAGCAGACTATATTTTAATTTTAATATAGTGCAAATTTATCGTATCCAGAGGAAAATTATACAAAACTGCAAAAGCATGTAAAAGTGGGTAGTGCTACCTGCCCAGGTGATAAAACCCTTCTATTTACATAATTTTCTTCTTGTTGACCATCACAAGGAATAAAATCCCAAAAATCAGCAGGCAGTCTTCGCCCCAAAGTTTTCTTTGAGGCCTTATCATTTACTTCAACAATAATTGCAGTTCTTCTAAACAGATCGTTGGAGGAAACTCTGAATTTCATAGTTGGATAACGACCCATGCCATTTCCCTGTTTGATGCATAAGTTGTCATAAAAGCAAAACAACAGAATAATAAAAAAGGAACAAGGAAATTTATTTTGAAGCAAATCCATGAAGGTGAAGCCGCACAACTTACAGAACAATATTTGCAACCGTTGGGCCGCTTCATTCCAAAGATTAATTGAGCACCCTGTAAAAAGACAATGGAACTATCAATAGGATACGAAGCAGATAACAAGTAACAATAAAATCTATACAGGCCAACTCATAAAACTGCAACAATGAAACATTGCAAAGAAAAAAAATGATGGAAATTTTCTTGGATTAGCTGGAAGCAGAGACCACAAGTATGTAATATGGTACTACAGCATGTGAGACTTCTCAAATGATGTCTGATTGTACTTTAGAGTCCTATATGTAACTTAAAAAGGTGGGAAATATTTTGGAAACATTTTAAAAAACCTAAAAATGCCATATGATCTAAATGTGTATTTGATTTAACTTACTTTAAAAAACAATAGCAGTGAACTAAAACCAAATCCTTATTATAATAACAAAAATCAGTTTAAGTATATAAGTATTTGGTAGAAGTAACATATATCTGACCTTGGATTTGTGACGAATAGATTTACAAACAGGGCAAATCTTGTTCAAGATTTGTGCAATCTCTGACATGAAATATGGATGGAGTATGGCAAAAGGAAATTTGATTACTCCAAAATGACCTGAAATTAGACAGTAATGTTTTCAACACCTTATCTAATAAATTTACAATTGTTGTAACAAAATATGTCCATTCACACCTTCACAGAACTTTCTCTGCTTAGAGCCACATGTGACACATTCATTTGATGCATTTGGAAATCCTAAGTTTGATCCAGTGACCTGCCCGACTGCATTTATCTCCAAAACAGAGATATTCTCCTGCAGATGTAAAACTAATTAACATTTAATTCATAGTTAATATATTACAAGGCAATCAGAAATTGGTAATCCATTCTTCAGAATAGATTTATCTTTTAAAAGGTAAACAAAATTGACGGCACACTCCACTCTGTGTTAATGAGTTACAGAGTAAGTGCATACCGTTCAATCGAATCCCACAACAAAAGTAACAGTGAACTAATACACAGAATAATTTAAAAGCTGAAATAGATATAAGATCAAGAATATACTTAACTATATCTTCTTCTGCTAAGACATCGAACTTTATTGCTTTTATGACACCAGATGGCGCTTGGAGCCTATGGAAAAGGTCATCATCCATGGAACTTGGTAACCTTGCACTTGGCAGAAAATTTCAAGCAACCTATTCATTTGCGAATTGCGAAGTATTAATAGTGCGTAAAGAAAATGAGATCAAAAGGCAAGCAACTGAATGATTGTGTAAAAATTATGCATACCCATACTATCTAAACCTGAATTTGTATATTTGCTAGCTTAGTCTAGGTTGCATGAAAATATGGGTATGAATACCAGTAATGATACAACAAAAATTTCTAAGAACTAAAGAACAGGTATAGGAAGATATGTTACATAAATATATAAGAAAAACATTTAAACCAGAAGATAAATACATTTTTCATAGCATTCCTACTCTCAGTATTCAACAAAATACCTTAAATTAAGTCAAGTAAACAAAAAAATACATAAAAAGAGGAAACAAATTGGGAAGGATGAAGTAATAATTTGCTTCAATTAATAGAAAACTAAACATGTTACTTTATTTTTGGGGTTGGCTTGTATTTGGGGCATATAAGCTCATTAGGATGCTTAATCAACAAGTATCTAAATTTTTTCAGTAGTGAATTTGGAGGGGAGGTTAAAACATATATCTTCCGCACCCAATGATGCCTATTTCAGTAGTGCCCCTTCTGAACTCAACGTTTGTCTTGAGGTCATGTGGAAAGTGACAGGCAGCATTCCATTTTGTTGTTCGTTCATCTTTACTGCACACTCTCACTCACTCCAATTCATCTTTCCGTTTCAATTTTGGTCCTCACAGAGCACTGCTGCGCAGCTCACCTCATCATCAGTGACTGCCTCTGGTTAAGTCGATCATTAACTCCTTTCATTTAAGTGCATAACAATCCAACCATTAATTAATCCATTCACAAGTACGGTGGTGCTGTGATTTGCAGTGAAATGTGTATGAACTTTTTTGCTGCATGTTACAACCAGAATGGATTTCCCGACAATGTGCCTACACCTTTCACACGATACTACTAAATTTCTTTTTTTCTTTTTGCTAAAAAAATATCCTATACTTAACAATCATTATTAGTCCTAATCAGGTGTGTGTTTGAGTGGTAACTTCATTATACGATTCAATTACTATATCAGGTTTAATGTTTTAGGCTAAATGACACGTTCAATCGTCTTCTCACCATGATATTAATATATTTTATACTTATGATCCTTTTTTCATGTTATCTTGATATCCTGAGTGCACGAATTTCTTCACGTGTGTGGTGTTAATCGGCACAAATCTGGAAGTGCAGCTTATCACCGTGCCCAACCCTTTTTGGTATAGGATTATATACTTTCGTTACGGTCTTTTGGCACTGTATTTATTTCCTTTAAACAATTATTGCCTCACAAAGTTACTGTTTAAAATTCAATCAATTTGGATTTTTACCTGTCTTTAATTGCTTATGGATATCTTAATACACTCCAGAGAATTCCTGTCTTAAGGAAATTTAGTGTGCCCTATAGCACAGATTTCTTATCATTGTTGATAAATGGTGGTGCCATGGCAGAATGGCTTGGCAACCGCCATAATTTGTAATTTTGTAATTTTGTAATCAACAAATTTCAGAACTTCCCCAAAGTCTAAATGCAACAGACTTTGGCTCCATAAAAAGATTAAAAACAAAAAAAAATCAACCAACCAAATTAAATAAAACAAACATAAGTATAAAATAAGAACAAGAGCAGATGACCAAGCAATTGCCATTGTTGTTGTTATTTTTCAATTGCATTGGTGTGGTCAATTGATATCAGAACTGACTTCCAGGCTAGTTGCTCTAATTGCTTTAGACTCACCATAGTTCTCTTTGTTTTGAAAACTGAGGAAATGCTAACGTTGAGATTACTAACAAGCCTATCAAAATGGAGTTGCACACTACATAGAAGTTCACTCACAAATGCATTACTTTAGCAAGGAATTTTAGTCAGTTCAGATATTTGTGGACCAACCTTAGGATCGGACACCAATTTTTTATTGGGTATGAAACCAATTTTAGCAAGTCTGTTTGATTAGTGTCAGATATGGTGAACTTGACTAGATGAATCTCTTGTTAGCCAATTTTGAGACCCTGCAAGATATGTTTCTTTGTATAAAATCTGCAACTTGCCCATGGCAAGGATGACTAGGAGCCATGTAAATTATAGCATTTTGCGTTGTGTTTGTACTAGGTAGCATTTGTACTACTAGTAATTGTTTGTGATAACTATAATCTTAATTGATCAAAGCTAGGGGTGGCCAAAAGAACCTAACTAAACTGAACTAGTAACGAACTATACTGAACTGAAAAAATAGTTCAACTGAATTGAACTAAACTAAAAAATAATTTTAACAAACTGAACTGAACTATGTATACAATTATAACTATATATATTTTAAAAGTTCAGTTTGAACTATGCATATAATTAAAACTTCAGATTTTGCATGTTTCAATTAATTAAGAGATTCATCTATTTGACAAAATCTACTTGGTCTTAAAAAATCAGACTCATAAATCGTGGTTTCACATGCAATTAGAATTTCAGAATGTGATTTAGAAGTTTCTAAATTCTGGTTGATTCAAAAACCAAATGTTGCACTTAAAATTTCAAAATGTGAGTTAGAAGCTTTTGCACTCCGGTTAATTCAAAGACAAAATGCTGCACTTAAAATTTCATAATGTGATTTAGAAGTTTCTAACTTTTTTATTCAAATGCCATGTAGTCATTTTTTTCTAACTTTGAACTCTCAAAATTCAGTTTACTAGTGCCTGAACAGCTTTAAAAGCAGTTCAAATTTAAAATACTGAACTAACAAGTTGATTCAGTTCTCGAAAGTCCAGTGCGGTTCAGTTTTTTTTTTTACCACCCCTACTCGAAGCTATCAACAGACCTGGAATATCAGACTTTTGTTACATAAATTTTATGATCAATATACGAGGCAATTTTTTCAGTATATCAAATTTAACAGAGAACACCTTTTTCAAGGAATTTCAACACACATGATATTGCCAATTAATTGCAAGCATTTTTTTCACAAAACCCTCGACAGCATTTCCAGTTACCGTGACGGGACAGGGTTGATGACGTTGGGATTTATTTCATACCTGGAACGGCGAAGATCCGGAGTGATGCGGTGCTTGCGCAATGTGAACTGCGGAACGTGGTGGTGCTGCAACGAGAACAATGCGCGACACAGTGTAAGCAGCGATGCTGCAATGACGGAGGAACGCGGTGGTGCTGCAGCAGGACCAGTGCGTGCGCAACACAATGTAAGCCGCAGTGCTGGAACAACAGACGATGGACGACGGCGACGGAACGACGGAACGACGGAGACGGCTGTGTGTGGGTGTGAGCCGTGACCGTGAGTTCGTGTCCGTCTTTGTGAGGCACAGAGGCAGTGAGGGTTGATTGAGAACTTTAGTTGAGTGAGGGAGACACACGGGTGGGTTAGGTTTGTGTGTGAATGAGTGCTTTGAAGTCAAAAGTGTGAAGTTGGGAATTTGTTAGGTGGGTCAAATTTTTTTCATAATTCTTTATATATAAGTTTTAACTCCTTAGTCAATCTCATTCATTACTAGTCTAATGGATTAGATTATGTGTGGATCAAGGAAGATTTTTCATGAAAATAAAAGAATATTTTTTTTTTAAGTTCAATCTTATTCAAACTTGTGATCAACTTATTCAAATTCGTGATCTACTTATTTAAATTTACGATCAGTTTAATTGATTCACGAATTTTCACATATTTTTAATTATTAATTTTTTTTTCTAACTCAATCTTACTAAAAGTCATAATCAATCTACTCAAACTCGTGATAAGTTAAATTGGTTCACAAATTCTAACATATTTTAACTGTTCTAACTACCATAGTTTCTAATTTAACATAGTAATTCTTCTTCACACTCCTATGCAAGTAAAGAAAAATGACAAAATTGGGTTAGGATTTCACAATAAAAAAGAAAAGAAAAATTATAAAATAACTACATAATTATAAAATAGTATATTTAAAATTATTTATATGATAAATATTAAATATTTTATAATTTTAATAAATTTAATATAAAATAAAATTAATATTAAAAATAATATAAAATAAAAAATGTATACCACTAAGTAAAAAAACTAATTAAAAAACCATCTAATATAATGTAAGTTAATAATATAATAGTATTTTGATCTAATATATATTTAAAAAATAAAACTAAACCATACAATCAATTATACACCAAATGTTATAAAAAAAAACATTTTATTCTAATTATAGACTAAATCAAATAAATTTAATGAGTTAATTTTGATATCAAATGACTAATAAATATATACTAATTTAGTCTTATATTATAAACTAGTGTGTATCCTATGTGATGGTGCATGAATTATTTTTAAAGAAATAAAGTAAATTTTTTAATTTTTATATAATAATATATAAACAAATTTATATATTTAATTTTAAAATATTAAATATATGAATCATATTTTAAGAAATTATTTATTAATAATAGTATTTTATAATTATTAATTTAACTTCAACTATTTTTAATTTTAAAAAAGTATTTATAATAATTTTAAATTTAAATTTCAAATTTTCAGTTATAACAGATTTTAAATAATTAAAATTATTGAATATAAACTTAATTATTTAATTATTAATACCTTTTTTAAATATTTTTTAGTTTAATAATATATATATTGAAATTAAATAATTAAAAAACAAACACAAGTTCATATACATAGTTTTCTTTTTTCAATTATTACTATATATAATTTTAATAGTATAATATATAAGAGGCTTTATTTCATTCACAAAGTATAATAAAATACATAATTATTTAATTGAGGAAATACAGTTTAATAAGAATAAATTAAAGAAATAAAATAATAGTATAAAATTAAATATATTAAAATACAATATATTAAAGTAAATTCATGAATTATATAAAAAATTAAATTTCTATCCTTAAATATTTTTATAAATTTATAGTATATATATTTTTTTGAAAATATTATGTTCTTGAATAATTTTAATGAATCCAATAGTGTGTGTATGCACACACATATAATACAATATACTAGAGTTCGAAATTATTAATTAATTAATTAATTATATATATAATTAAATAATTTTTATAAATCTATAGTACATATTTTTCTTGCTAATCCACTTCTCTCACTCCAAGTCAATAAGTTTACTAGTTTTCTAATACATTTTATAATAAACTAAGCATCAATTCACAATAATTCTAATTCTAGTATATTATATGTTACACACCAGTGTTTTTATATTAAAATAAAAATATATTATAATTTATTATTATCTTTTATATTAAAATAAAATATATTAGAATCCATTATTTGAGTAATAAATATTTTCATTTATTTTAATTACTTAATTATTATTTTCTTTTTATTTTATTAATTATACATAAAGTATAATTAAAATTATATTTATTAGTTTTTTAAATTTTAGTTTTAATTTTTTAGACTACTTTAATGTATTTAAAATTAAAAAATGTCCTTTTAAGTTTTGGGAAAAAATTGTAATAATATATATTACTTTAACTAATAAAGGATATGGATATTTTACTCTTACGTAAGAATAAAAAAGATTAAATGTAAAATAATTATTAAAAAAGAATAAATAAATATCATAAATAATTGTAAATAAATAAATAAAAAGAAGATTTAAGAATAAAAAAATAAAAACACAATTTTTGTTGAGACAATTAAGATATTACAAAAGAATAGAAAAATAAAATAGTAACATATATAAAAAAAAATACTTCAATATATATATAGGTATATAAATAACCTTTGTATTAATTTGTTTGCACAATTTTTATTTTTGAAGTGGTAATTAAATATTGAATGATTTTTAATAATATAATTTTTCTAGTAACACATTATTTATGATTTTTTTAAATTACTATTATCAGTCAATATTAATGATATGACGTATTAATTACACTGTTAAAATAGATATCATTTTTTTTACAGAAAATATCATGTGTTAATGCTAATAATAAATTTAGTATTATAAATTTGAATTGTCATATTCATAAATGAAAATACTTTAACTATGTTATTTTTCTATATTAAATGTATTTAATAATATATTTAATTTAAACAATTATCATAGTAATATTGATTGACTTGCATAATTTTTTTTTAATAATTATGAAATTAATTATTAAAATTATCTTTATTTTAGGTAGAAAAAACTGTCTAAAATTTCCTCTCTCTAACAAAATTTTTACATATATTAATAGATACTTTTTTTTTCTTTCTCTTTGTATAGAATCAAATAAAAAATAACTTATTATTTTTCCACTTATTTTTTCTCTAACTTTCTTTCTTAAATGAAAATAACTAACAAGAATGTTTTATTAAAATGTTTTTTAATCGAAGATACTAAATGTTTATATTTCATTTAATACTTATATGAGTAAAAAAGAATTTCATAAAAATAGACTTAAATAATATTTTATTCTTATAAAATAAAATAAAAATTATTTAAATTATTAAATAAATTATTTTATTTTAATTATTTAAAGATTTAATTATTTTTAGCTCTTGAAATTGAAAAATTATTTTTTTAAGTTGTTTTTTATTTAAAATAATTAACAACATTAAATTAATTAATAAAAAATTTAAAAATATAATTTATTTAAAAATTATATATAATTATTTTATTAAACTGTTTGATGATATCAAATTTATTATTATATCATCAATTAATAATATTACTTAACAATACATATTAAAATCAAATATTTTAAATTTTTAAAGTATTATTTTTTAAAAAATAAAATAAAAGTATCTTATTTTTAAAAAATTAAAAGATTATTTAAAAAAATATATCATTAGTCTTTGACCAAAGTTCAAGGTACTTTCCCTTTACCATGACAAATTACACAACTCTCGAGTTCACAGACTTAAACCCAATCTCGGTTCAGTTAAGTGCTTCGGACGATGGTATTAGTATTTGGGTTTTTCTTTTCTTATTTCTTGTTACCAAAACATAATGAGGGGTAATAATATATCAAAATCTCTCTTTTATAAATTTTTTATTAATATTCATTATTTTTTATTTTTTATTATATCTATATTTTTTTTATCTTTCTCTTCTTAAATGTTAAATAAAACAGAGTGGTGCATCCCACATTTTCCAAACATAATAAAACATTCGAGTTTTGTACCATGATAAAATAATATTATTTTTGTTACATTATGATTTATTTGTCGACACAAAAACATGCTCCTCGATCTACATTATTTGTCTTTTATAAGAAAAAAAAAAGGGAAAAAAGAAGAAGAAGTAGGTGCAGCAAAAGAGTGGCCTTCACTTTGATTGAAGAGATGGACAAGTTTTGATTATGGTTCAAGTTTCTATGAAGTTGTCTATGTCAAATTGGAACATAAAAAATGAAAATGACTAGTGCCACTACAATGAAAGATGAAATTTTGTTGGGTTCCTTAATAAGCATCACGTGCAATGATATTATTAAAGAAAATAACCTTGATATTATTACAATAAAAATAAGGTAAAGTATTACTTTAGTTTTTTTTATTTTAATGTATAATTTTGATTTTTTTATTAAAAATTTAAGATATTTCATTCTTTAAATTTTAAACATTAAGAATTTTGGTCATGTGTTTTGAATTGGTATGTTGACTGTTAAGTTATTAATATTGAATGTGTTTTAACTTACATGTCAATAGTAGTAATTATTTCATTTATTATATTTAATATAATGTTTAAGATTTTGATACATGTATTTTGAAAAATGTAATAAATATTTGAATTTTATAATAAAATATTATTAATTTTTTAATATATTCGTTATCTTTATAATTAATTACAAAAATTTAAAATAATATATTTAATATTGGTTAAAGATACATTTAATATATCTGTTATCTCTACAGTAAAATATTTAATATTTTATTAATTTTATAAAATGATAATTAATTTAAAATATATTTTTTAAAATGTTATATAAAATAAAACAAGAAGGATATATTTTTTAATTTATTTATTGATTTTAGATAAT
>JAMLFT010001720.1:0-29110 GCA_026544285.1 Pachyrhizus erosus
AATTTAAAGACTTAAAATATATTTTATTTATATATTATTAAATTAATAGATAGATTATAAATATAGATATAGATTTTTTATAGTTAATTATGTATTTTATTTAATTAAAAATAAAATAAGTAAAAAGTAACTTGTATACTCCTATTTTGGATAACAAAAATTATTTCATCAGCCTTTTTTATATATGTAAATATAAATATTTGAATTTAAAAATATAATTTAAAATAATACCATAGAAAATAGTAGTCATTAAAAACTCATAATACCTTTTATATTTAACTTATTTAATACATAATAGTAGCTATTAATACACAATTGAAAAATAAAAAACAAAAAATTTAAATGTAAATTAGTGTCAGCTTCTTTAATTTATTTTCTATTTTTCTAATCATACTAATTATTCTTTAATATAGTAAGATTGAGATTTCACATTTATCCAAATAAATCAAGGGTACAGCACTAAGAGAAGTAAGATGGGGCCAAGTGATACCCAAATGAAAGAATCCTATATAAAAGGGTGTCGGGTGGTGGTTGTTGGAAAAAGCTCATCACAACTAAGTGATATTGTAGCAGCTCATGTTATCCTTTGAACATAATGTCTGTTGCTCTAAAGTTAACGAAGATACAATCAGTATACCAAAACTATTAAGTAAATTTTGAAATTCCCTAAGTTGGCACTTCATTGAGGACGTGTACGTTAACTAAGTTATGGCTTTTTGCATTTGTTAGAAAATGTCATTATAAAGGAAGTGAATGAAAACTATTTGGATTGATGTATTTAGCTTTTGGTGTATTTACAATGTGTAGTTATGTCGATGTACGTGTGCATTAAAATTTGCAATGGGATTTAATTTAGGAGTTGTGATGGAGTTTAAATTGTGAGAAACTCTTGTGAGCGCATAAATATAACACGATCACTTTTAGGCATAATCAATGAAAAATTTATAATTAATCAAATTAAAATAAAAAATATCAACCTATAAAATTAGAAAAGAACAAAAAAAAAATCAACATTTAAAGAAAAATAAAAACCCCAATACTTTCCTCCACGTTTTTTGGTGTAAACGTCTTCTTACTCGTATCATTGTGGCTGTTGATAACCTTGGACTCTGATGCTTGTAAACATTATGTAGCAAACAACACCCAGACCTCTCATTACATTTCCACTAGACAATGAAACAACACTTAACAAATCAACATCACAAGAAGATGCTGATATCGCCTCCTACAACATTTTTGGACTTTCGTACTTGTTCCAATACCTTACTTGTTCTTGAGACTTGTTAAAAAGTTAATCAAGTAAACTAGGGGGAACGGACCGGGAAAAAGGAATTATAAAATTCAAACAAGGAATACACATTTTGAAACTATTAAATGTGGAGGCAAATTCAAAATTTATCAAGTTTGGGAAAAGGGATTTTGAAACGTGTGTTGCATTCTTGAAGATTTTGAAAAATATGACACAAGGGATTGATGATTTTTTAAAATTATTTTTACAAACTTTTAATAAACAAGCATATAATTCAAAAACAATTCGTAAAAACTTAATAATCTAAAATGTAAGGAATGAAGAACAAATAAGACATTTGTTTTTATATTATTTCACTCAAAATTATTGAATCACATCTAGTTGTTCCTTAACTTTAAAAAAATTTCACTAATAAAAAATAATGTTGCAAGTATTGAATTCATGACTTTAAGTTAGAGTCACAAAATAGGTTAAAATTTACGAATCAACTTAGTCCATCACGAATTCAAGTCTAAAACATAAAAAAGAATTTACAATTGGTTCAAAAAATGAACTCGTTTATAAGGCAAGTCAAGGTGGGTCAAGCCTAACGAATTAGGTTGACCTATTTTGATAACTTTACTTTTGGCTACAAATACAAATATTCTATATGTCACTTATAGTTCACTCAACTTAAGTATTTTTAATTGTCATTTTTTACTAAAAGTTTAATCACTTTGATTAAGTATCTAAGTGTTCTTTAAGTCAATAAGTCATTATTAGCTTTCTGAAGTCATTACAAAGAAAATTTTTACTCATACAATTAGAATGTATAAGTTTAGCACAAATACAAAGATAACTTAGTAAGACTATAAGTATGATATAGAATCATAACACTTTGATCTCAAAAAGAGATATTACAAATTTTTGGACGTATATAAGCAAAGTAAAAGTTCACAAATGCTAGAGCTTATTTAGTCTTAATGTCTTCTGATATTTATAGATTTAAAGGTTGAAATATCTATTGAAAGTGAACATCTTTCTCATCATTTTCATCTTTTTATTATGATTATGTATTAAATGTTAGAGCTTATTTAGTCTTCAAGTCTTTTGATATTTATAGATTTGAAGGTTGAAGTATCTATTGAAAGTGAACATCCTTCTCATCTTTTTTTATTATGATTATGTATTAAATGCACATACTCTCGTATACATTTTGGTTGTTGTAGATATTTAGCTTTGTATTAGATGAGAGAAAATGTTCTTGTACTTTTTTTTTTTTATGATGACAATTTTTTTAGTACAACTATTTTTTTTAACATTTGTACTTTTATTTATTTTTTGACAAACTTCAAAGTTTAAAGATCCTTCTAATACGGAAATCTATTTATCTTCTCTTATTTTACTTTTTGTTAAATGCTTATTTAAAACTCAAACGTTATAACAACAAAACAAAATACGACATATATTAGCTGTAAGAGCAAATATCTTGTACACTAAAAAACATGAAAAAAATATTTAATATCATAACAGACTTTGATAGATGTGTAAATATGAAAATGTTTATTGTTATTTATTTGTCCAAATGATAAAAACAAAATTCTGAACATATAAAATATATTAAAGATATCAAATCAAATTTATGTCTAAAAATTCCTAGAAACATATAGTATTTTAGTGCGTTGAAAGCTAATAATTTTTAACTCATTTTTCTACATATGAGATAAAAATAATATCTTTATTATTTTTTTGGAAATATTGTTATTATTAAAGCTTAGTATATATTATTAGTCATTTTAATTATAATATTTTTATAATTATAAAAATTATAGAATTTTTAATCACTTTACATGCATTAATGTCTCTAGTTCTATAACTCTTGTATGCACATTATTCATAATTTGGTTGAGCAGGAATCTCTTTATTCAGTAACTCCAAAAGTTGCTTCTGTCTCAATTTCGTATGCACAATCCACCCATACAGTATCTTGCTAGAATGAGAGTGTTAGAATAAGTACTAAAAAGTTAAAAAACAAAATAAAATAATATTGCAGTCACATAGTTAATCCATTGAATTTAGGGGAAATGATTAAGAAAAAAGAATTAAAGAATTGAAACAAGGAATACACATTTTGAAACAACTAAACTTTGAAATTGAAATCATATTGTTGATTCTTGTCTAATTTGTGAATTCCATCGGCAGTAACACCATGCGAAAGATAAGAAGGAAAGGACGTTGACCTCTTGCATGTGAAGATTGAAATTGATGGGGTTGTAGTTCACAAGAGGTGCTTCCCCTTGATTCAAGTGCGGGAGTTAATTGGCAAGCAGGGAGATAAGCGATGTTCACGATCGGCAATAATGGAGACATAGCAAGGCAAAGGTGTTGATCAATAACTAGGGAGATACGAGAAAGAAGGTTGTTATACTAAAAACGTGGAGGGGAAAATCGAGGTTTCTCCCTTTTTTTTTTCAAATGCTTATTTTTTTTATTTTACACATTGGCATTTTTTTTATATTTTAATTTGATTGGTTGTAAATTTTTTATTGATTGTGTTATAGAATGATCCGGAGAGTTTATACCTACGTAAGTGTTTCTCTTAAATTGTTTGTTCCTAACTATTTGATGTGTTTAGAATTATTGATTACCTAAGACTGTAATGGAGTTTAAATTTCATGCTTCCTAATTATTAAATTGTTTCTTTAATTATTATGTTAGTAAAACGTCGAGAACGAATTCAATTATATCTAAGATAATAGTTCGATTATCTTATCTGTCTTTTAAGTTTCTCAGTTATGGTTAAGCCAAACCACGACTTGTTTGTCCCGATGAATCCCGCATATATAACATTGTTTTTTTTTTTTTTTATTACTAATATTGAATATTGCCGATTACTTAATCGTCTTTTTATGATCACCGTTTAGATTTTGCATTTTTTGAATTCGTAAAAAGTAACAAATTGATATGTTTTAGGAATTAGAATTTTTTTTGTGAAATGATTATTAATCACTTGAATGATGACTCAATTTGTGCTTAAGGACGACAGAATGTTCTGTGAGGGACTTGAAGCATGTTTAATTTTGCTTATGCACATCGTACTCTCATCAGTAGCTTTATCGAACAAAGTATTAGGTTGCTTTCGTCATTGAACAAATGTTATTGCAACAAAAAATAAAACTGAAAGTCTATGATGTGTATACCAACATACGGTCAAACTAGTTGTTAATAAAAAGTCATCAATCTATATAGACTATAAATAATCCACTATTAGGATTTAGGAATTGAGAATCCGTAAAAATTGAAAATTGTTCTACATCGTTGACACTGATTTAGGAGTTACTTTATTTTTATTTATTTTTTTCAGGTCCAATTCCATTCCTTTTTTTTTTCTTCACGTTATAAATCGTGGTGTCGAGGGCGTGGCTGATGGGCCTGAGTTCTTTTGGGGCCCGCGTCCACCTTTGTCAATCAAAAGTCATCAATCTATCTAGCCTATAAATAATCCACTATTAGGAAATCCCGTAAAAATTGAGAATTGTTCTCCGTCGTCGTCGACACCGATTTAGGGGTTAAATTTTTTTTATCGAAATATCGATTAACCTCTGATATTTCTCTTAGCTGCAGTGAGACTGAGAAAATCTCCTAACCCGCTACTTTGTAACCTTTCAAAAGAGTAACTGGAAAAGTGAGCTAAACAGCATCGGTAGCTAGATCGTCGACCAAAACGAAAAAGAAAAACGTTGAAAATGGCTCAAGAGTCACTCTCAGAAACCCCAGATATCTCGCCGCCTTCGTCAACTGCACAATCGCAGCCAGATCCATCTCTTTCAAGGAATGTTTCTTTTAGCCGGCTCAATGCTCAGGCACCAGAATTTGTGCCCACTCGCACCTCCCCACGAGCCGATTTGCAGCAACCTAGGCTCGTTGTACCACCTCCTCCTCCTCCTCCAGCTTCAGGTATGGTACACGTTTACTCACCGCCCCCAACATCACAGTTCCATATACCGATTCAAGGCCATGTCGTCCCGGTCCAGAATCACCACCACCATCTTGCCCATCAGCATCACGTTCCGGTTCACTACCGCTCTCATCATCACCCGCATCAGTATTACGTTAGCTCTGATTCTGCCGTGCAGCAGTCTCAAGTTGACCCAGATCACGCTCCTTCTTCCAAAAGCAAGCTGTCTGATGAAGCCAGTCAGAAAATTTTGAATCAGGTAAAGTTCAGTTGCCCAACGAATGTGCCAATTTCACTGCTTATCTTGTGATTCCAGACTGAATGGTTGATTCATAGTTTAAGTTAATTCTTTGTTAACTTCCACGGATTATCTTGGTAGACGGAAGTCTTCTTGCTTCTGATTGCTTATTGATAATTTGTATTCTGCGTGTATATCAATATCAGTCAAATATTAAACTTTGTTGTGTTCTATTCCTGTTCCACTGTTCAGGTCAGGTAATGTTTGGATGGAGGTGTTTGGAAGGGGAGGGCGTAGTTTTCCAATCCTAATTGGGATAGTGAGGCTTTTAGAGGAAAAAAGAATGAGAGAGGAAGGTTTCTGTGTTTGAACTAAGAGAGTTACATATTGATTACAAAACAACTAAGATTGGAAGGTTTCTCCATAGTTTACCCTCCCTTCCCTTTTCATCCACAACCTTCTGTTCCAAACTCATCCTTAGTGATGTCACTGAAAGATGACTCATTCAGAAGGGATTAAATCATCAGTTCCACTAATTTCCCGGGTTTATTTGGCCTCAGATATCTGTGTAGTGCAGACTTCAAGTAGTGGATTACACTTTGTTTCTTTTTTATTTTTCCTGGGTCATTGTTAACATGGTTCTAGTTTAATTGGTGTTGTGATAGTTTATTGCTTGTGTTATGATGGTGGTGCACAAAGTAGTGTTATAATTGTGTTGAAACTCACAACTTAAGGATAAGTTTACAAAAAATCAAACATATAGTGAATTAGATAATCAAATGAAAAGTTCTTCCTTTCCAAGACTTACTGATAATTGTAAAAATATTCTAAAAGCATAACTTATTTACAAAATACAAAAATCCATAATAGGTTACACATGAAGAACTATATATAAATTCAAGCTATAAAAGGGGTGGGGGGGGGGGGGGAGGATGAGCTCAACCCACCATGTCATTGGTGGGCCAGGGTAGACTAAATAAGGAATTTTCCTTAAATCAGGAAGGGGGTAAAAATCATAAATTGAATTGTAAGATTTTACAAAATGCTTATGCATATAAATTCATATATATGCATATGCATTTAGTTGAAATAACCCATATTCATAATGCATAAATATCATACATAAATCATAACCCATAAAGTAGTAAAAATACTTAACAACTCCAAAACAAAAATACACCACACATCAAGTTGTTGACAAGTTGCAACTTACAAGGCATAAAATTTAAAACACCAAAAGTATATAGTAATATTCTAGTCCTAGAATCTAGATGTCTAATCTAACAAATGTGCCACATTATAATCATATGCACTGTTTTAAATCCCAAATAGTGGCACATAGTAGTTGGCCTCAAAAATGCCATAGCAGGATAGCCAATAGCCACGATTTTGAAATTTTTGTAGCCATTATTTTGAAATTTTTATATAGTTTATATAATGTATATATTATATACATGTAAGTTCTCAAAAAGCATAAAAGTTACTCAAAATGAATGATATTCATAATTAACAATAAAAAGTCATAGGTGTCTTAAATAGAACATACAAGTAAATACCAACGAAAGCCAAATTCAAGTTTCTTGGATAGGAATAATCAATTATCAATCAATATCTTTTAAATCCAAGTATTTTTATCATTATTTTTCACTACTATTATAACTTTAGATTTCATTTTTGAAAATTGAAATCCCAAAAATATCCCCCACCCCCCAGAAAAAAGCCCTAATGTCTCTATTTAGAGGGCATTTTTGGAATGAACACATAGTGCTGTTGTTTAGTCTGATTTTTGATCTGCTATGACTACTACATTAAACTGCTTTATAGTGGGCGGGAACTGCTAAGCATTGCTATGTTGCTATATCGATGTTATAGCGTGCTATTTAAAACCTTGATCATAATGATCCACCATTTGATCCCCTTCTTTAGCTCCACCAACTCTGTCATCCAAATTCTCCATATCATAATCTCCAACTACATCCTCTTCTCCAACTTGGTCTCGAACCAAGTTCTCATCTTAATTTGGAGCATCCAAATCCAAGTTGTCTATATCCAAACTTTCAACTTCATCATCATCTTCCATGGTCCGCTCATTATCAAATGAAACATCATGAAGATCTAGCTTAGGAGCTCTCTTAGCTTTGCTTGTTTTTGGCCAATTTTGAATTAACCATGACAAAAACATCATTCATTATCTTTTGCTTTAAGTGGTTTATTCTCTTGGTGTGGATTGAAGCACATTCGAATACAATTAAGATAGGCCAATGTGTAGTTTTAAAAAGTGCATTACAATTCATCATTTTAGAAATATTACCATCTTGAAGGTACTTTGGCCATGCTAACACCCAAAGGAACTATATGTCTAACTTAATACATGAATGACAAATCTTTTGAGCTCTAGATGTTCACCTCCATAAGACTCTTACCAATCTAATGGCTTATCAATTGTCATTCTAGCTTAGAGACTATCAAAACATTTTGTTTGTTTCTTGAAAGAGAAATGCTAATGATACTCTCTCAACACTCTCAAACACTTTCTCAAGCACTCATTCTAGCGTTCTCCATGTGATTGGATGAAATTTATTGAAAATCACTAGTTTTGGTAGGTCTTAATTCTCATTTAATGATTATCTCTCCTAATTTAGAAGTGAGATCTATCAAAATTAGTGATTTTTAATAAATTTCAATCAATCATAAAGAGTGTTAGAAAGAGTGTCGTTGACATTCCTTTTCTCAAAATCATTTATTTGAACATCAATCTTGTCTTGTTCAATATCAGACACCATCCTTGCCAATCATGTAGTCTACATTTAACTTTGTAATCAACTATAAATCCAAGACGATAGCGTAATTGAGGGTTGAGAAAATAGCCAACATGCAAAGGCTTGTGGAGTTGTTTGTCCCCATCTCTCATCAATGGTATTCCATAAAGGTACATAACTAAAGAATAAAATAATTTCAATTAGTTGTCAAACAAACAAGATAAGACCACACATTTTAATTTAAACTAAAATTGATGGTTCATAGTTACTTAGCGTTTCTTGACACCATTGAAAGCTTCTTGTATCTTCTCTTCAGCTTGGTTCATTGCCTCATAAATGAAGCCCATGATTGACTTCTCATATGAATCAACCAAACAAAGAATTTTAATTAGAGAATTTCCATTCTTTGGTTGTAAACATTCTACCCAAAGCTTCCTTATTATCATGATGGCATCCTAAAGTTAAATAAGATGTGACAAAGCAAATGATGTCTGATTTCACCAAATCTTACCCTTTTGTGAAGTGTTGCAATAAGGAAATGAAAGTAATTCTTGAATAGATATTGGTTGTGATCTTTCTTCCTTTTGGAATTGTCTCTTGATGAATGGGTATCTCGTCAAAGTTTTCCAACATCAAATCAATGCAAGGTGCACCTCAAGCTGTCAAGTATAATTTCTTCCTTTTCTCCATCAACAACTCTCTTGCAACTTTGTAACTTGCTTCATTGTTTGACACAATTTAACTACATTTTTCTCACCAACCTTTTCTAGAACTTCATTAAGCATCTTAAAGATTTGGTCCACTATTTTAGATATGTAAGATGGATTGGTGGACTTCAAAATAATCGTTTCTTTAGGGTTATCAATCAAGAAATTTAGAATTTCCCTCCTTTTGTTAGTCTTTCCATTAATCATTGTTTTGTAACCAAATTGCATCCAAACAACTTTATGTTATTCAATAGCCTCCATTGTCAACTTCATTTTTTGTTTTAAATACTTTAGTCTAATGTCACAATTGGATGATGACTTAAATCTTTGCTCTGTTGTGCAATTAAGTCACACATAATAGAGAACTTTTCACTTCTTGCCACACGCAATTAGTGTTTCTTTATTTAAGTTTCCAATAAAAAAAGACGGAAGAGAGGGGTATTTACCTTCGAAATTCTCTTCTAATATAGTGTCCATAATTTACTGCTTTTATTTCATAGTTTTGAGTTTTGATTTTTGGGGTTCTTGACTTGTTCCACCCTCCATAGTGTGGCTTCCCCTGTTTGTAATGTTAGGGATGGGGATTCAACTCCAATAAAGTGATAGTGCACTTTAGAGGATAGGATGCACTTGTAGTTTGCATTATAATTGTTGAAAATAAGGAAATAAAGTATAATGTATTTTAGAAAATAAAATATTTAAGCATATTTTTTACTTAGCGAATATTATCTTTGATTTAGAGGAAACTATGTCTCCTTTAATTTATTGTAATCAATATCTTTCTGTTTATATAAACACTTATCTGTGTTATGTTTGGACTCTGTTTTTTCTCTATGTTCATGTTCTTTCTCTTTTATTTTAACATGGTATCAAGAGCTTCTTGAAAATTGTACTTGTCTGATGGAGCTACTATCTTCGGTGAAATTTTTTAAGCAAACCATTTTTCTTTTTCGGTTCGTTGTTTTTTAGTCACATCTATCTTTTTCGGTGTGTTTTTTTGGCAATTTTCCGACGGGTTTTTGGCAAGTGATCCCACCTTTGGACTCATTTTTTGCCGATCTACACAACCCCAACAATCGTGCCAAAGTTTGACATTCCACGCGCTTTCACACGCCATTTCTCTCTACTTCTGGTGGTGCGTGATGACTCCAGTTGATCCCCAATTTCTGTCAATGACCTCTTATGTACTGGATGACCCTACCTTTGTCGTTTTGACCTCGTTGGACATGATTGGCGATTCTTCCTCTTTTCTCTCTCCAAACAGGTTGTTTTCTCTACAGAAACTGTTTTTAGGTATTTTTTGCGTGTTCATTTGCTATGCATCTAGCTCTCTACTTCACTTCCCAAAGTGGAGCCTACCATTTTTTCCAACATGTCTATGTCTATTGAGAAATTGAATGGTTCTAACTATTTTACTTGGACCTGTAAAATTGGTTTGTGGATTAGTGGGATAGGATATAAATCCCATCTCACTACCTCTATAGATTTCATACCGGAAATGAAGCATGAGCAGTGGCGGAAAATTGATGTCTAACTTCATAGTGTTTTTAAATCAATGATTCATCCCTCACTCAAATTGATTTTCAGGCTCCATGAAACCTGTGAATCAAGTTGGAGTGAGACTCGTGCCCTTTACATCAATGACACTATACGCTTATATAACGTGTGCCAAGATCTGATGTTGATGCTTGCTCTCTGATAATAATGAAGTCATGTCGCTTTGCATTATATATATATATGCTTATATATGCTTTCATTATAGTCATGTCGCTTTGCATGACTATAATGAAGTCTTACCTCCTGCTGCCTCCAATCCAATCAAGGTAAAGAAGGAATTAGAAAATCGAAGAATCTTCTTTATGACCTTGGCCTTGTATGGCTTGTCCTCAGAATACTGTGCAACGCGTGATCAAATTCTTGGATCACTTGTAGCCCTGAAGATGACATTTGCATCTTCTGCCTTTCTTTGCATTCCAACTAAATCTGCCTTATAATCCCTGACTTCCATTTTAGCCCTTGTCTCTCAACGTGATATTTTGGATGCTCACTCACAGGCTCCTCTAACTCCAAGAGTAAGTATAAGTGTGACCATTGTCATATACCATGGATTAGTGCTGGAAGCTGCATGGTAAACCTCCTCATCCAACAAATATTGCTTAGGCATCCACTCCGATTCCATTTGTGCTGCCTACATTGCTAGTTGATTAGCCTCGTATGACTTCTGCTACCTATGAGGAATTTCTTTGTTGGTATGAAAGTCAACAAACTCCCAACACTATTGCTTCGGTAACTTACAATGGTAAATCTTTTGCTTGCCTCTCTCAATCTTCTTCCTTAGGTACTTGGATACTTGATTCTAGTGCATCTAACCACATTATTGATAACCATTCTCTTTTCTCTTCACTTAAGACCAATGGTACTCAAACACAAGCCTTAAACATTGTCACTACCCATCCACTTCATTGCTTACTATTCACTCTGTTCTTTATGTACTTGACTGTCCATTTAACTTACTATTTATCACTCATCTAATCCAATCCCATGACCTTATTCTCACTTTTACTAAACATTCTATGACCTTGCAGGAACGAATCTCAGGACGGACGATTGTCGTCAGATGTGAGTCGCATGGTCTATATTATCTCTTTGCTTCGCCACCGGTACGTGCGTCTACTGGCTCTCCAATGATAGTTCATGCTCAGGAAGGACATCGTTTGCTCAAATTGTAGAAGATGGTGCCAAGCCTCCACATGTCTAATTTACGTTGTGAGTCGTGTTAATTAGTCGTCAGTTATTCCTTGACAAAGTCAATAAGTTGTGTATTCCTTTTTCTTAGTTCACTCTGATGTTTGAGGTCCCTTTCATACTGAGAGTGTGTTTGGTTTTTGTTGTTTTGTCTCTTTTATTGATGATTTTTCTCATTGTGCATAGATTTGATTAATGAAAAATTGGTCTGAATTATTTCCTATCTTTGAGCAGTTTTTTAATGAAATAAAAACATAATTCGGTATACCTATCCGATCTCTTTGCAGTGATAATACTCGTGAATACTTGTCTCATCAATTTCAACAGTTCACGACATCCAAAGGAATTCTTCATCAAAGTTTTTTCTTCCATACACCTCAACAAAATGGAGTGGCTAAACGAAAGAACTGACATCTCATTGAAACTACTAGAACCTTTCTCATTCATCATGTTCCCATCGCTTCTAGGGTGATGTTGTCCTCATAGCTAGCTACCTCATTAATTGCAAACCATTCTTTGTCCTCAATGATTAGGTTTCCCACTCTATACTCTTTCCAAAGTTTCCTCTCTTCAATCTTCCCCTACGTGTCTTTGGTTCTACCTATTTTGCTCACAATCTTACTTCGGGTTATGACAAACTCTCTCCTTGCTCCTTCAAATTTGTCTTTTTATGTTATCATCGTACTCAAAAAAGTTATCATTGTTTCGCTCCTAATCTTAACAGTTATTTTATCTCTGTTGATGTCTCATTTTTTGAATCTGTCCAATATTTTGAGTTTGTCAATTCTAATCCTGATCTATGGAGTCCTGCCTCTCCTAGTCCATTTGTTTTTTTTCCTCTTTCCTTATCAGACGACTCTGCTCAACCTGGGATGATTCTCTAGCACCTTTGCCATCTATTCAGGTGTATCAGGGTTGCCATTGGCCATTGGATGTTATGCCTCCTCCTCCGACTTATGAGATAGTAGAGTCCATGCTTGATTGGTTCCATCTCCTGAATTGGATTCAGATCTGCTTAATGACCTTCACTGGCCTATTTCTCTTTGAAAAGGTATATGTTCAATTCATAACCCATCCCTATGCTATACTAACCTTAACTATCATCATCTTTCTCCTACACACTATACTTGTCTTCTGTTTCTATTTCCAATACACCAAGTGAAGCATTATCACAAATAGAGTGGAGGCAAGCAATGATTGACGAGATATGTACTTTCCATAGCAGTGGCATGTGGGAGTTGGTCCCTCTTTCTGTTGGCAAATCTGTTGTTGGGTGTCATTGGTTATATACTCTTAAAATTGATCCCGACGGTACTATTGATCAATATAAAGTTCATTTGGTTTCAAAAGGATATAACATGTCTATAGATAGGACTACACTAACACTTTCTCTCCTGTTGTTAAGATGACTTTTGTTAGACTCTTCTTCTCGATAGCTGCCATTCATCACTAACCCTTTTTCCAACTTGATATTAAGAATGTCTTCTATCATGATGATCTTGATGAAGTTTACATGGAACAATCACCTGAGTTTGGTGCTTAGGGGGAATCTTCTACTAGGGAGTGTCCTCTTCGCAGATTTATGAGTTTAATAGTCTCCTCAAGCTTGGTTTGGTTGTTTTCGAGATGTTGTGCAATAATTTGAGATGATATGTAGTGAAGCTAATCACTCCGTCTTCTATTGTCATTCCTCTAAAGGATGCATCATCTTATTGTCTATGTAAATGACATTGTTATTACATGTAGTGGTCAAGATGACATTTCTAGTCTGAAGTTGTATCTGACTCTGCACATTTCAAACTAAAGGCTTTGGTAAACATTGATATTTCTTGATTATCGAAGTTGCTCAATCCAAGGATGAATTAGTTATTTCATTGAGAAAATATGCTCTTGACATCCTAGAAGAAACTGAATTATTAAATGAAAAAGCAATAGACATGTCTATGGATCCCAGTGTCAAATTGGTATCTAATTAGGGGAGTCCTTCTCAGATCCTGGAAGATACAAGAGGTTGGTTGGGAAGTTGAACTATCTAACTGTGACTTGTCCATACATTGTTTTTGCAATAAGTGTGTTAAGTCGGTTTCTGAACTCACCTTATTAAGAGCATTGGGAAGCAGTAACTCGAATCCTAAAATATATTAAGAATGTTCCCGGTAAATGCCTCATTTATGAATATAAGAGACATATCCAAATTATTGGATATTCAGATGCTGATTGGGCTGACTTACCCAGTGATAGACACTCCACTTCAAGATATTGTGTTTTAGTTGGAGACAATTGATATCCTGAAAAAGAAAAAAGTAGATTTGTTGTGGCAAGATCAAGTGCTGAAGCAAAATATAAGGTTGTAGCATTAGTGACATGTAAACTCATGGCTGAAACAACTCAAATAACTCAAATTCGAAGAGGACTTACAAATGACTATCATGTGTGACAACTAGACAACTTTATATATTGCTTCTAATCTTGTCTTTCCTGAAATGACCAAGCATATTTAAGTTGACTATCATTTTTTAAGAAAGGAATTTGAGTTTGGAGACATTACTACGAACTTCATTAATTCTAGTGATCAGTTTACAAACATCTTCATCAAGTCTCTTAGGGGACCAATGATTTATTACATTTGTAGCAAGCTGGACATATTTGATCTGTATGTTCCAACTTGAGAGGGAGTTTTGAAAATAAGGAAATAAAATATGATATATTTTAAGAAATAAAGTATTTAGACATATTATCTTTGATTTATTGGAAAATATATCTCTTCTAATTCATTGTAGTCAATCTCTTTCTGCCTATATAAACACTTATTTGTGTTGTGTTTAGGCACATGGTTTTTCCTCTATGTTTCTGTTCTTTTTCTTTTATTTTAACAATAATAATCTATAAAATGAACAACTCTGAGCCATTACTGTTTTTTCAGGTGTAGCAAAATATTATGCATATTTAAGATGAATTTCAGGAGGAATTTGAGAAGTTGACGCTTTTACATATTTAATGTTGGGAAATGGAATTTTAGGATGGAAAAAAATCAAGCAAACTTTATACTTTTGTGATATATATCTATTTATGTTCATCATAATATATTTTTCTAAATTGCAGTTTTACCTTTTTTGCTTGTCATGCACACAACTTGACTAGGATTTTGGTTGGGATTTTTATATAATAATTTGTAGGTGGAGTATTATTTCAGTGATTTAAACTTAGCTACTACTGATCATTTGATGCGGTTCATCAACAAAGATCCAGAAGGTTTTGGTAAGATAATATTTTTCAGTTTTGTTCTTTTTAACTGTGTATCTGAATTACTATGGGTCCAAACAGTTCATTCTACTTCTTGTGTGATGTTACTCTTTTTGTCCTCTTTAAGGAACAGGATGATGGGTGTTCAAAGATTATCATATTGAACAATGTGATGTATTGATTCTTGTTTCTGCAAGATTGTAAATTGTTTTAGATTTGTTATGATCTAGTGTTTTGTATTATTTCTAATGCTTTTCTAAAATTATTTAGTGCCTATATATGTTGTTGCATCTTTCAAGAAGATAAAGGCCCTCATAACCAGTCACTCCCAACTTGCAACTGTTTTAAGGAACTCATCCAAGCTTGTAAGTCTGTTGACTTTCTTGCTTCACGAGCTAATGTTACTCTTAAAACTTGTATTCTGCTCTTTTTCTGGATATCTTTTCATAATTTTATTCTTGTTGCTTTTAAATATACATCATTGCTGAATTCTCCAGGTGGTTAGTGAAGATGGAAAGAAAATCAAACGCCAGTATCCCCTGACTGAGTCTGATATAGAAGAGCTACAAGTAATTTTTACTAAAATGTGTGACTGACTTTAAGTTGTGCAAGACAGTTTACTAATAATACATTTGGTTTTCTTTAAAACAAGTTTGATGGGTTCTATCATGATTTATGCATGTCATGTATTCTTTTTGAAATATTTTACTCAAATGTATTGTTAATGATGGTTGGTCTGCTTTCTGCTTTCTTCTCTCTCTTTCTCTCACATCTAGCAATTTTTACTTTTCTGGTAGTCTCGCATTGTTGTAGCTGAAAATCTACCTGAGGATCATTGCCACCAGAATCTTATGAAGGTTTTTTCAGTAGTTGGGAGGTACTATTGTGGCCTCCATTGAATGATACTTGTTATGGATTTTTTTATTAATCTTTGTAAGTTAGTTATATGCGGTAAAACTTTGAATTCTAGTTACATACATTTTATATGGGCATGTGGCAGTGTGAAGACTATCCGTACCTGTCCACCTCAAAACTTGAATAGTGGGGCTTCTTCTGCTTCAAGATTGGGAAAAGTTGATGGCATGCCTTTATCTAACAAGGTATTCGATCATGCATTCCCAAATTCATGTACTGTAGGTTCCATCAGTAGAGTTATTATCCTCTGTTTTTGTTTTACATCAGTTTTTTTAACATGTGGGTTATACTTTATCCAACATACACGTGAGTTTCAATTCTACTGATGAAATTGACCTTTTAATTTTACTCCACAGGATGGTTTCTAAGTTTTTATCAAAACTGTTTAAGGTCTTTCACAGAACAAAACTATCTCAATATGCTTTAATTTTTGTTTCAGTCATTTAGAGGAAATTTAAGTGCTCCCCTTATAAGATAAGGGGTTATGTACTGTGACTCACTATTCTTCTGGGGGGTGTTACTTGTGTGTGTTTAGTTTTGGTCACATGAGCTTGGCTGCACAACAATAATTAGGTTCAGGCCTGTTTTGCTATTTTGACTTATTTCAACTGGTAATCTTATGACGAGTTACAGACATGCCCACCTGTGTTGCGTGCTACCATTTTGTGTTGTTGGCAAATTTAATGTTGGGCATGAACTTATGCTGGTGAAGCATGCTAGTGATAGGATTCTTTCTCTCTTTTCTTTTGGATTATAAATGAAGAGGTATTTTAATGAATCTAATACAATTTTTTGGTCCAGTTGCATGCATTTGTTGAATATGAATCTGTTGAGCTGGCTGAGAGAGCAGTAAGTACCAATACTTTGCTGAGTTGGCAGGGTATTATTTCTGGTTACTTTTTAACTAGATGTCATTTTCAGCTTTGTAGTGATGAGATTGAGAACCATTGACAGGTTGCTGAGCTGAATGATGAGGGAAACTGGCGGAGTGGCCTCCGGGTTCGCCTAATGCTTAGACGCATGGTATACATTAAAAATTTCCTTTCCTCCATTTCACGTATGCAGGTGTCCACCAATAATGTTTTGTTTATCCAATTAAATGAAGATTTGAAGGTTTTTTTTGGGCATTTACAACTAGTGCTCGTATGGCCTTGTCACAAATAAATATTCTGTCTTTTAGAACTTGAATGAAGCAAGAAAAAAAATCCTCTCTAATCTGGCTGGGTGGTCTCATAAGTCATAAATGTTGAGGGGCATTCTGGAAGCTTTTAGACTTAGTTGCTTTGTTTTTTGGAAGAACAGAGAGATTAGATAGGTGGTGATTTTTGTGATTTAGGTGTATTATGTAACTGGTATTTTATTTTCAGTCTAAACCTGCTCAAGGACGTGGAAAGAAGGGACTTGAGGTTGAAGTTGGCTGTGATGAGGATTATACTTCTGTGCCTGAGCCACAGGCAAGTGAGAAACAATTAGAAGATGCTTCCTTTCCTGATACTCAGCTGCATGAACATGTGGTGAGTATTTCAATTGATAGATTGTTCATGATAGATAGAAGTTTTGTTGCATAACAGCAAATAATTACAAGAATCATGTATTACAATTAAAATTGGAATTTTACTTGTAATGCATGCAATAAAGGTTGGCATTAAATGTCATCATGCATTACCAAGATAACACTCCAATTTGATTGGAAATTATGGTGTTGTACCTGAGTTTTGTCCGAAAGAGTATGCAAGTTTTAGCATCTTTTCCTCTTTGTTATTCCTTATTAACACCATAAGAGAATCATACCGGTTCTAACATGTCTTTGTGAGTGTGTGCGTGCTTGGAAACCATTCCCCCATCAGTTTAAGAGCCCTTCCAAACATGTTTGAGCCCTTGAAAAGAAAAATATGCTTTGGGTCATTTTGTTAATATGCCTTTGTTGAAATACAGATATGCTGAGAATAATGGTTTTTTATTGCATCGTTCTCAGCATATGTCCGTATCCTTATCAATTGTCATGCCAAAATTTCTAAATTATAGTTTGAGGACAAAGTAGCACTGGCATTTGCCTGTTTTATGCTTTAGCCATAATTCTTTTAAATTAGCAGGGAGAAGAGCATGGTTATGACAAAGAGAGTGGGCAGAGGAAAGGTCGTAGCCGTGGCCGGGGTAAGGGACGTGGCCGAGGTCATTGTCATCAGAATAATCGTGTGGGAACACCCCCTTCAAATAATACAATTTTCAATGATCAAGTGGTTGCCAAGCAGCCTCCTGGGCCCCGAATGCCGGATGGTACAAGAGGATTTTCAATGGGTAGGGGGAAGCCGGTAGCTGTTAATATAGCATAATTTGGATGATCAATGCCTATACAAGTTTGTAGTTGTGCTTGTAGCAAGTATATGTTGGTGCTGTAACAGTGTGATTGTGGCGGTACTAGTTTGGCCGGGGCAATTCTAAAACCGTCTACTTTTTTTAACGTTATTGTTTTTTGCAGATGTTGTGGGCCTGTGGCTAACAGCGGAGAAAGTAGAAAAAGGGAATTTAAGGATAGACCAAAGTGGGAGTCGGCACCTTAGGTGAAAATGTGTCAACAAGTAGACATAACGATTCAAAGCTCGTTTGATTATAAACATAAAATATCTTAAAAAGATGATAATGATTAGCTTTTTCAAAAATGCAAAAGGTGGTTTTATTTTTCAGTGTTCAGTCAGAAAAATTAAATCTTGTAAACATCATTTGATATTTTGTTTTCATCCAAAATCTTATTCAATTGCAATTATAATAGTTGAGTTTCTCATTATAGCATTATCGGCTAATGTATGTTGATGCTACATTTTATTTTTCAACTATTATGATATAACCCCTTTAAATCGTAATTTTTTATGGACCAAACAAAAAAATTCTTAACTTCCAGGTATTATGTAAAGCTAGAAGGACCTAGGTTAGCATTATAAAGTTCTGGATTTTCCAGCAAGTATAGGTATTTTTAGTTAAAATCTCAACGTAATGAGTTAAATGGGTTTAGATTCTTTAAGTTCACTAATTAAAGAATTGAATATAATTCAAAATTAGATAACATTGAATTTATTCTCTACCTACACTTTTCTTTTTCGCAATTCCATAACTATTTTAATTAAAATAAAAATTCTAAACTGTTCGAATTATTTTCATTCTAAATATATCACAAACTTGTATTTGATTACGAAAAGACCTTGAGAGTTTTAAAGTTGAAAAAAATTGAAAGGAAAATGCATAATAGTAAAAAAGTAAAAATTCAAAATTAACTTCACATAAAAATTGTTAGGGAATTTAAATCATTTAAGTTATTAAAAGAGAAATTAAATATCATTACGCAATGTCACCAACGTTTGGATAATTTTAATTTTTTTAGAAGTGTTTTATTAAACTTGGGCAAAATAAGCTATTCATTTAAAATAAACTATAAACACTAAAACATAAACCTTAAAAAATATCATTCAATGCTATTAAGACGCAAACTGTGTGACTTTATTGATATTTATATAAAATAGCTTTAAACCGTTTTAATTACGAATTTTCCTTTTGTATATTAAAGATAAAAATACTGTAATTACTAGTAAAGTATTGATAATAACATTTTTTATTTATTAGAACCAAAGACATTGAAAATGTGTAACTTCTCAAAATCTCATAGTTTTGATAATAACAAAGATATATATTGATAAACTAATGAAATTTGTTAAGTCATGCAAAAGAAATAACCGTCTAAAGCACGAAAAATTATTATAATTGAATATGCATCCAAAATGCATATATGAACAAATATTCAGTATTTTCATAAAAGAAATATGCATTGAATGTGTTATATGAAATAAACGTCCAAGCATTTTTTAAGTCATACTAAAGAATCCATAGTATTAGTTGTTTTTACCATCCAAGGAAAAATGAAAACCTACACTATTTTCTATATTCTAAGTTTTCACTTAAATTTCTCAGTCACAAAGTTAAAAGCTTTCATGATTTTGGATGTTAAGGTTGAACTACTATTGTATTTTCTGCATCTGATATTCATATTATTTTTCATATGTTTATTTTAACATTTGAATTTCAAACATTTAATGAAAAAAAAAAATCATCTGAAGGATAAATTGAGCATCTGATCAAAAGCAAGTCTTGAGTAAAGTTAACTTTAAAAGATGTGTCAATGTCTTTTGGGAAGGAAAAGATAACTACGTTTTCTCCTCTAATGAAGGCATCACATTAAGAAAAAATATGATTAAAGTTCCTGTGCATTAAATGAACATTCATAATGAAATTTTTTTGAAGGAACTTATCTTCAAATGTAAATTTTCTCTTGAAGACTATATAAAGACCTATTGTGAAGATCTAGCGACTAATGAATTAACATTGTATATATTGGATGATAAAAATCGCTCAAAATCTCTTTGAATGAAAAGTGTTCATTTGTGCTTATTTTAGTTATATTGTTAGTTTTGTTAAATTATTTTGTACTTGATGCTAAATTCTTATATCCTTACTTTTGTGAGTTACTTTTGTTATATCAAGCTTGAAAAGGTTGTGAAAGCCAAAAGTGATTTAGTGTGAAGGAGTGAAATTATAGCTAGAAGTGAGAGTAAAAAATACTTGAATTTTTGTTAGATGTGGCATAAAACAATACTTGTTATAGCTAGGAGTGAAATTAAAACTTTTGCAACCTATTGTTTGGTTAGTTAAATCCTTCTAAGGTTGAAGGAAAAATGAATATAACACACAATTTGAGTAAACCAAAATAAAAAGTTGTATCCTCTATTTCTATTCTTATCGCATCTCCCTCACTCTCTTGGAGACAAGTTTCATAAACCTGTCTTTCATCTAAAACCCTTTTCTAAAAACTTGTGAAAGTATTTCGAAAAACACATACAGACATATTCAACTCACTTCTAGAGTGTTTTTAACCTTTTAGTTGGTATTAGATCTCGATCTTTAGACGTTGAACATCTAATAATCATGGGTAGAAAAGATCGAAAGACATGCAAGGGAAATGTTATCAAAAACCTCAAATCTTTAATAGAGTTAAATCTTTAACATATAAGGATAATATCTCGAAGCTTGTTGAATTTCCTAAAGACAAGTTAGTCATTGATACAAAATGAGTATTCATAAACAAACTAGACGAAACATATTATGTGAGAAATATGCTGAAGTCAGAGAATACTTACAATTAGAAGGTATAAATTTCATTGAAACCTTTGCTTTCATAACTCACTTAGAAATAATATACATTTTACTTTCATTTGTTGCTTATAGAAATATGAAATTTCGAACATCTTGAATAATGAAAACTGAATTTAATAAAATAATTATGATATTATTAATTGAAATGAGAAAAATAACATGTAATGCAAGTAAATAATAGGAAATTAATATTGGGATGACAAATATAATTATTTTTTAGAATGATTTTAGTATTATATGCTTGTTAGAGCTTAAATTAAAGTATTTTAGGAAATTATTGGTTGTTATTAAAATTATTAGGATAATAAAGATTTATAAATTAATTGTTGAGAAATAAATAATGGTCAAGGAAAATAATAATTATAGATAACCAGTAGTATATAAATTTTTTACTAGAGAATAAAAATTTAGATGAAGATAGAAAGAAATAAAAGGATTTATAGATTTTTATATGTATATCTATATGTGTGTGTGTGTATTAAAAATTAATTAATTAAGGAAAAATGAATTTATAAAACTATATGGATAATAAAAGAGATAGAGGAATAAAAGTAGAAGAATATAAATGAATTTTTTGATTTTTAGGATAATTAAAATTTGGAAATATTGATTATATAATAAATAAATAAAAATGCTAAAAATTGGAAGAAATAAGAAAAGTGAAGCTGGGATTCAAACCTAGGCCTTCATAGGGAGGGAAGAGTGCATTTGCCACTAAGTCGCTAGGTCATCCGTGTCTAAATTGGGAAGTTTAATGTATATGAGCTGACTTTAGAAAATAAAGAAAGTAAAGCAACGAAAATCAAAATGCATGGGGTAAGGGTCGAGCCCAGGACTTGGCACTCGCTTCTAGTGCTTTAACCGCTAGGAGGTGAGTGCGTTTGGTGTTATAAACATGCACTTTCTTTCCTTTAAACTATGCGTAGTGAAAACGAATGGGAGTAGGTAAGCCACGTCACCTCTTACTCTTGCCTGCCAAATCGCTGCCATTTTCCTCTTCTCCCTCCTAGAATTCCACTCTCTTTCCCAGCGTCGTCATCTCCGTTCTCCTTCTCTCGCACCTACTTTCCCTTGCACCTAGTGCCCTCTTTCCTTCACCCAAACAAGTTGTTCCCTTCTCCTCTCATTCTCTACATTGAGCCTCCATCCACTTTGTTTTGCGACCCTAGGGAGACAATGTCGTGACAGGGATGGGAGCCAAACACTACAACCATCGCCACACCTCGTCAAAATCGTAGATGTCACCAAGATCGGTCTTAGGTAGGAGGAGCCCCATGCCATTATCGTTACTTTTCTTGCTTCAAAAATTGAATGATTGTTCCTTTGTTTATTTGTGCAGTGTAATAGGATACCTGTACTGTTGATCAATGTTTTGTTGAATGTGAGATATGCACTATGGTGGATAAGTGTTGGATGTACAAGAATTGGAATGTTGGTGATGATGAGGTGGTGAGAATAGTAGAAATGGGGGGGGGGTGAGGAAAGAAAAGAAATCAGATGACGGGGTGGTGAGAATAACAAAAAAGAAGGGTGATGAAAGAAAAGAAATCAGATGACGAGGTGGTGAGAATAGCAGAAAACGGGAGTGAGGAAAGAAAAAAAATCAAATGACGAGGTGGTGAGAATAGCAAAAAAGGGGGTGGGGAAAGAAGAAAAAATATAATAATAATAAATAGGTAATAATAATAATAATTAAGTAATAATAATAACAGTAATATGAACTAAAATCAAAATGGAATAAAATAAGATGATGATAATAATTATGTTAATAAATGAAGTAAATAATAACCAATATGTGTGTGTGTGTATGTATATATTGATAATAAAATGAATAAATGAATAAATAAGAATAAGTAATAAAATATTAAATGGATAAAAGAATGAAATTGTAAAAAGCTAATGATTGATAACTCAAATTCTTTTGTGTAGTTGTTCATTATCCTTGTTGAGTATTATTAATTCTTTTTTTAGTTACTGTTATCATTGTTGTTTAGTAAGGAAATGAAAATGACGGTTGAAATTTGTTAGGACTAAATGATTGCCTCTTTCACTAGGGAAGATGAATTTTATTTTGAGACATGTTTGGATGAAAGTACACGATTGAATGCCTAAGGAGATAGAATATTCTTGACTTGTAAAATAGATTAGGAAATGCATGGAGTCTCTTGATGGCGACGAGTCTCTGAATGGAATGTGGTGTTTCGCGTAATCATGATTTATCATAAGACTGAAACTTAAGAAGGGGGCAAGAGTCCGCCTCGTACAAGGAATCTACACGAGAGTTAGAAAGACTATTGAATCAGAGAGGTAAACCCCACCTAGTGAATTGTGTTTTGTCAGTACCTGAAATGATGACCCAATTGCAGTAGATGGAAGGGGTAGTCGACGAATGATATGATAGTATCCCGTGTGAGATTTGAGACATGAGTATTGTTTGGGTTGACCACAGTAGGTACTTGATAAATGTTCTTAGGCTCTCAATAAATCCTAAGGGGTAGTATAAGGTGCCAAGTTGTGACGACTCTGAGATAAGAGGGATTTGCATAACCGGCTTGACATCCTCGACAAAGCAGAGTATTACTATGATTCGGTTGATAGTATCCTAATTTGATGTACTAGACAGGGTATGTACTCCCTATTGTCACCCAAAAAGCAAACCTTAGATTAAATAACATGTTTCGTGTAAGTCCTCCTGAAGATAGAAGTTTTAGAGGCATTGAGGGGTCCTAAAATGCAAATAGTAGAATATTTCAGTAGGCACGACGCGACGAGGAGAGTGTATGCGAAGCTATATAATATTTTATTTCAAGTTATTTTATGATTGCATGTGTTTGAGGATGAATGACTCACTCCTACAACCCCAATTTTCATATGACGATGTCAGACGCAAGACTTTTGACTTTCAAGCGTTAGAGGCGGCTCGTAGCAGAGTGATGAGGATAAACCCTGACAATTAGAGATGACTTCCCATCTAGAGGGACGATAGTAGATTTGTAACATCCTATTTAAAATAAATAAATGTATTAAAAAAAATCCCTGAATTAGAAATTTATAATTTCTTTTGAAATATTTTAGTTTGTTTGAGATTATAATTTAAATTTAGAAGAAATATTATTTAAATTTAGGAGATAATATAATTAAGAGTGAAGAGATTATGATTAGTTAAGATTAATGATTTTTAACAAAATAGATTTAAATAAATTGAAATATATATATAAGAATATTTTAATTTTAAAATAGAAGATATAAAATAGATTTAGAAATTTTAAAAATAGATGGAAGTATAAGAAAAAGAGTAGAAATAAGAAGATAAAAATTTAAAATGATAATTTGAATTTTAGAAGTAAGAATTAGAATTTTATTATATACATATTAGAATAAATTAAAATAAATAGATTTATAAAAATAAATAAATATTTTGATGGAGAAAATTATAGAAACAGGAGGAGAAAAATATAAACTGATTTATAGGATTTTTAGAAAAAATCAGAACTTAAAAATAATAGAAAAAAAAATAAAAGGAAAATTAAAAACTGGAAAAAAGAAAAGAAAATTAAGAAAAAGGGTGAGGCTGGTTTGAAATCAGGCCCCTTGAATAGAAGAATGAAGGTGTGGACCAGCTGAGTTGGTTGGCTCATTGGTAACAAAATGACACATTGGCCCATAATAAAGCTAGAGAAAGAAAATATTATAGAAAATAAAAGCCGAGAAGAAAAAGGGTGGGAGACATATGCAAACACGAGTCAGAAGAATAGAAAGAATTTACTAGAGAGAAGAGTTTAGTAGGCTCATCATTGTGACTTTATGTAAAACAAATATACTTAAGCTTACCTCAAAACCCTGTTGTCGCCATGGAAATTGCTTACGGAGCTTCTTCTCCTCGAGCCTCCTGCGCAAAATGCGTCATCCTGCACCTCCATAGCCTACCATGTTATTAGTTATGGTTGCCCATATGCTACGAATTTAATAAGCTAAATACTTGACATTGAGACTGTTTATATAGGAGAGGAACCAACGAAGAAGAAGATGCAACACGAAGGAAAATTTCGTGAAAATTCTCCACAAAACCATCTTTTCTTGGTTTCCCTTCTCCAACAGTTTCATCTTTATCTCTACTTCATTTCTGTCCAATTGGCTGAGCAAAAGGACGAAAGAATTTTGATTTTGCCCTGTCACCGGAGCTTCGCCGAAAAAGCTTAAACCCTCACCAAAAATTTGAATTCTAGTTAGGAGTAGTCGTTTCTTCTTCAATTTTGTTTTAACAATGAGTTCTAGATCATATTTATCTGAAGTTAGCACTCTTAATTAGTTAGATTATGGATAAATTAAGTGAATTCAAATTTGAATTTTTCTTTGGACCATCATTGACATTCTACCATTACCAAACTTGTGAATTCTTGATTTGAATTGTAGTTGAGCTTTGTTTAGGATTAGAAATACCTTTTGTAATGTAATGAACCAATTATAACTCAAAATTAATGAAGAGTGATGAAAAAATGATATAAGAGAAGGAAGGAAGAAGAAAAAGGAAGAAGATGGCGATGGGGGTGATAATAACAAAAAAGGGGGGGGGGGTGATGAAAGAAGATGACAAAGGGGGTGAGAATAACAAAAAGGATAGTGGGGAAATTAAAAAAAGAGAGAGAAAAAAAAGAGACAAAGAAAGTAGGAGAAATAAATAAGAGAGAGAAATTAAATTATGTGAGATAAAGTCATCACAGAAATGTTACCTCTAAGCTCAAATTAAGTACCAAAAAATAATTAATGAATGGAAATGGGGAGAGAATGATGAATAAAAAGCTTAATGAGTGAGAATTAAGAATGAAGATTACATGGGTTGACTACAAAAGTTATCTGAAGAATGCACGCAAGCTTTGGTGAGTCCTTGGGGGTAGATAAGGTGCCAAGTTATGAATCGCTTGAAGAAAAGAGGGTTTCCTGAAACAGGCTTAGTGTCCCCGACAAAGCATAACGTTACTAATATTCAATTGAGAGTATCCTAGACCTAGTACCAGACAAGATATATACTTCCAATTGTTGACTCAGAATGAAAATTTGGATCTTTATTGACACACTCGTTTAAGCGCTCTTGGAGTGAGGGGAATTTGGAGGCAACGAAGGGTCCTGAACATTTAGAAACCCTAATTAGGCACGATATAGTGAGATAAAAGTATGCGATAGCTAGAAATGATATATATGTGTATCTGTGTATGTGTGTGCTTAAGGATAGATGACTCACTCCTATAACTCCCACCTTTCAGATACTGATGATGGAAGAATTCCACCTTCTTTTTAACTTGACGATCATACTATTGGGAGGAAGATGGTATAACTCATTGGTTAGGGATGGCACCTTTACTATTATGTGAGATTTGCCTTTAGATCTCCTAGTGCCATAACTCATTGGCATAACGTTACTAATATTCAATTGAGAGTATCCTAGACCTAGTACCAGACAAGATATATACTTCCAATTGTTGACTCAGAATGAAAATTTGGATCTTTATTGACACACTCGTTTAAGCGCTCTTGGAGTGAGGGGAATTTGGAGGCAACGAAGGGTCCTGAACATTTAGAAACCCTAATTAGGCACGATATAGTGAGATAAAAGTATGCGATAGCTAGAAATGATATATATGTGTATCTGTGTATGTGTGTGCTTAAGGATAGATGACTCACTCCTATAACTCCCACCTTTCAGATACTGATGATGGAAGAATTCCACCTTCTTTTTAACTTGACGATCATACTATTGGGAGGAAGATGGTATAACTCATTGGTTGGGGATGGCACCTTTACTATTATGTGAGATTTGCCTTTAGATCTCCTAGTGCCATATCTCTTTGGCAATTTTCTCACATATACATACTTATTATCCTGACACAGACGATGTCATCCAGATAAGCTAGAATTCCACCGGATCCTTCAACAGCTCCTAAACACCCTCATCCCTCTTCAAATCTAAATTCTTCTGCAAGTTCCGTCCTAGACAGAGTTAATAATCTAGAAGAAGAAAAATAAACTTTAGAGGAAGAAGACACCTCTAAGTATTCTGGCTAAAAGATGCTGAGGGAATTAGAAGCTAATACCATACCTAGTTTATCCATTTTTGTGTTAATATAGACATATTAAAGCTTAGTCAATGTTTTGAGATGTAATATATACAATTTTACCCTTGATCCCTTTCAATATATGTCCAACTGAGTTTTGATGTTTAATTATAAGTTGCATGGATGTTATAGTAATAATTAGGTATTTGCAAATTGTAACTCCCTAACATTTAGAGTTTTAAATTTTATCTTGTTAATTCACAATTGAAGATAAAAATACTTGGCAAAAATTAAAATCTTATTAAATTAGATAAATAAAATAGGGTGTTACAAGATTTCCACCCGACGGGTTCTGAAAAGATTGAAGATTGTGTGTAGACTTTTGTGATTGATTACATATCATTTTGTATATATTTTAAGTTATAGTTGTAATGGATGTAACCCCATTTTGTGTAAAGGGGCAATGATTCTTAACTCAATTAACTTGTACTGTTTATATACTTAAATTTGTATGTTGATTATAATAGTCTATTTAGATTCTTACTTAAAAACCTTATTTTAGAAAGAATGATGAAAATTATCTTGTGTTTAAATTTAAATATAATTAGCAAGGTTAATTAATAAAAGGATGCTTTTGTGAACTTTGGAGATTTCCAAGTATTATTTCTAGATTTAATAAAAAGGGTGTTACAAAATTAAATCAAATCAACATAAAAAGTGTATTTCTAAATGAAATTATAAGTGAGAAAGTTAATGTAAAAGAAACCTAAGTTTAAGAATGATACTTTTTCTCATCATGATTTTAAGTTAAAAAAGCTTTATATGCACTAAAACAAGCACCTCATGCTTGATATGAAATCTATGTTATCTTCTTCTAGAAGATGACTTTACTAAAGTAAAAGTAAACACAACTCTGTTCTGTAAAGACTTTAACACTCAATTTATCATTATTCAAATAGATGTAGAAGATATCATTGTTGGAACTACTAATGAAACCTTATTTGTGAAATATTTTAAAAATTATACATGTATAGTTTAAGATGAGTATGATTGGTGAGCTAAAGTTCTTCCATGGATTGCAAATAAACAAACAATGACATATACATCAATCAAACCAAGTATGTGAAGAGGCTTCTGAAGAAGTTTATGATGAATGACATTAAGAAAATAAAGACTCTTATGCATCCAACTTTAGTACTTAGATTGGACGAAAATTTAAAGAAAAACTTGATTAAACACTCTATAAAGGAATGATAGAGTTGGATAAATAGGTAGTCTATCCATTTAGGCCTGCACTCGTTTAGGCCCATCCGTTTAGCCCGCAAATTAAATGAGCTTCATTTTTTGTGGCTTGCGCTCACCTGATGAATTTTTATTTTTTTTAAATATTAAAATTTAAACTAATATGAAATATTTTGTTAATCAAAATAAATTCTCAATTGTTTCACCACATCTACAACATATCTAAATAATAATATAAATAATACAAACAATCATATAAAATATTTAAATTTCAAAGTTTATCACGTCTAAATTGAAATATCTAAATATAAATTTAAAATTACAAAACATCAAAATCACAAAAACTCGCGGATAAGTCTGTTTAGCCTGCGGGTTAAACGAGGTGGGTAAAATAACTCGCATTTTAAATGGACTTCAAATTTTAGATCCCATACCTACATAGGTTGCGGGCTATGCAAGCCGTCCCATGAGCCTTTACCTTTTTACCCATCTCTAGAATGATAAGATCTCTCCTATACTTGATTACATCTACCTAATATAATGTTTAGCGTATGCCTATGTGCTAGACTATAACTTCTTTAAAATCTATATTTTAATGTTATTATTATCAATATTATTACATAATATTTTTCATATGTTACTATTTCTTTTTTCACTAAATTCAAAAGAACAAAATAATAATTATACTACTATTACATGCTTTACAATTATTTTATATTTATTATACATAATGAATATTTAATATTTTATTTTTTAAGTTTATTAGAATAAAAAATTATATTATCTTGCAATTGGTCATTGTGAAAGAAATTTTATTATTACTATT
>JAMLFT010001721.1:0-29109 GCA_026544285.1 Pachyrhizus erosus
AATATTATTTATTTATCTTAAAATGAACTTTAAAGATAAAAATAGTGATTTTAAATCTTAAAAAGATTAAAATCAAAGAAAAATATTTTTGAGAGATCAAATTTAAAATTTTCTCATTTTATGAAAATTAGAATTAATAAATTTAAATTTTAAAGAGATATAAAATAAAAAATTACAAAGATCAAAATTAAAACATGTTCATTTTATAGAAATTAAAGACATATTTAAACTTAAAAATATTACAAAGATGTGCGTTAACAGTTTTTATTATAAATTATTGGATAATTTATTCTTGACATTCTTATAATTCCACATTCTCTTAGCTTATCTTTATAAAGTTTTTTGTTACTAAATTATACTAATATTTGGGTTAAGGTGCGAAATATATAATCACAATTAAAACTGCTAATAATACTAAATCTATAACTAAATTAAGTTAATTCTTTTTACCATTTTTAACTCAAACTCAAACTTTATGTAATTTCGTGATTAAAAATATAGCGAGAGAGATAAGATAAATAAAAGTATAAAAATGATAATGATTGGGATTAATAAGTTAATTAATTGATGTTAAATAGCCCTTTCTCTTTTTTATTTTATCAGTCCTTAAAGATTATAATACATAGATAAAAGAAAAATAATTAACTTCCTCAAATGTTCAATATTTCTCCCATTTATTACTTTAACATTTTAAACACTAGTGTTTTCTTTTAGAGTAGAATTAACAAAAACAGTAATTAATTAACGTTATTAATAACAGATAAGTAAAACATATTTATCTTGAAAAACGACAAATTAAAAGAAAAAGAAGATGATATAATCAAAGGTGGAAGTTATAAAATGTTAAAACTAACCATTGACATGGAATCCGAAACCCGTGACAAACACTGGGACAGTGGTGAAAAGATCAAGGACAGTGACTTGGGAAAAATCAGGCACTATCCTTAATGACTGAGTTTTGCCAGACAACAATGCACTAAACGCCATTGATGAGCATATTGCAACAAAGACCAATGCTAGTAGGATTGATATTGCAGAAGTATACCTCAGTGAATCTGTTCATATAAAACATAGAAAGCAATTTAATTAGGTAAATGTTGTTGCTTTTGCATTTGGGTAGTAATATTACTAACCAACACGCCGTAACATAACGAGTGGAAGCATTATGAAGAGCGCAACAATAAGCAGAGCAAAAGCACGAGAGGTCCACCAATTGATGCCAAACCATTCTTGTAGAATACCCAAATGTGTCCTTCCGTTCGATTCATTTCCACACAGCACGTCTCCTTCCAAAACAAATCCAACCAACTCGGTCAAATTTATATTTATATATAAACTTACATAATCTTTTATAAAATACAACATTTTAATTTTATTTTAATTCTTTCAAATTTTTATTTTAATTTTTACTATTAAATAACATAATTTAATTACATAACAAAAATATTGACAATTGATTTATTTATTATATTGTCTTGACTTATCACGAGACAACAATAATGTATAATTGATAAAAAATTTAAAAATATAATTTATAAAATAAAGTGTAACTAATTTATTAAATTTTTTATAATACGATAAGTCAATCGATTATTAGTAAAATATTTTTTTAATATTAAAATTAAAATAGAAATCTTTTAAAATTTTTAAAAAATTATATTTTATCAAAATAAAAAAATTATTTAAATCTTATATATATCACACAAGAAATAGTTAGAAAATGTAAGTCCATTACATTAAAAAAAAGTATTAAAACGTAATAAAAAATGTACGTTGTGCTCTCGTAAAAATGAAAGAATCCCCCATCTCTTGAGTAATAAAAATGTTATATGTGATTTCATTTTAATATAAACAACTCTTAGCCAGTAGTGAAAATACCAACGACTTTTAGTATTACCAACAACTAATATTAAAAACCATATTATTAAATTTAAACCTTTAAGACTATCTTTGTTTTAAGCTAGCTTGGTAATAAACGATAATAGAGAATACGAACTTAAAAATAAGACATTCCATGTTGTTACAAGTTTTAAAAATATTTTGGTGGGCACTGTTGATTCATAGGATTGTGACATACTTACATTTGACTTTGTTTTAATTCTGACGGTAATGGATAAATGACATGTATTTCTATGAATTATCATGTAACTCAACTAGCAATTCTAAAAGCTTCCATTTCTTATTCCTATTTTTGGCTCTATCATTTGTAATTCGAAGATATTCTCATAAATACTAAATTCTACACAAATAAACACAACAAGGATAGAAATGAAGATGGCAAGTAAAAAGAGAGTAAAACGTATAAAAGGAAAACTATTGTACTATCAAAGTAAAAGATAAAATTTGACTTTTAGATCAAATATTTTAATAAATCATAAATATAAGAAGTAGTAAAAGAAAATTAAAAGGACCAAAACTGATGTTTATATATAATAAAAAAAATGCAAAATTTGTGGTGGTCGTGGCCAGTATTGGCCACCTCGCTCCGTCCACTCTTGAACAAGAATGGGATATAGTGAAAGGGAATAATCTAAAAAAATAAAATAAAAATTTCAAATTTCTATTAAGAATGGCAACCAAATTTATGTATAACTATGACAACGTGTCAGACAAATTAAAATTGTCTAATATGAAAGATATGGAAACAAAAATTACTCAAGAACAACATTGTTGGTAAAAAAAATATTTTTTGGAGTGTGTAATTTTATATTTTGAAAAAAATTATCACTTAAAATATGAAGTGAAAACAAAAGAGAAAAAAATGAAAAAAAAAAAGATTTTAAGAAGTTTATTTACGTAAAAAGATTTGCACCTAAACTTGATCCATCGAGGAGCGACCTCTTCCTTATTTATATACTAGGCCAGTCACATTTTAAGTCCATCCAAAATTTTGGGAGGTTTTCTAGCCAAAAGAGAGTTGGCAAATTGGCCTTTTTTTAAGCCCCACGTTGATGCTACAGCTTAGATCCTTTATTTGAACAGCCCCCTCGTTGAATCTACTCATGTACTCTATCAACGATTCCTTTTCCTTTTGTTTAACGTTAAGAGTTGATCAAAATCGTGAATTCATGGACCTTTGGTTCCAAGCTTGAAAACCAGAACATAACTACGTGTGCTTGGGAAATTAAGCCAACACATGGCAAGATCCGCAGGACTGTTAGGTACTGACATGTGGGTGTAGGTGTTGAATATTCTTAGATGATGTTCCTGGGGTCTAACATTCCATTCTAAAACTCAATTCAAAAATAGTTTAGATTTTTACTCCAACAAAAATGTATCATAAAAATATTTAAATGCGTATTTATTCTACTAAAATTTACAACGGGTATTTTAATAATTTCTTGACGGAGGGCATTTTAGTAAGTATAAATCTGTATTATATAATTTTGTTAAACCTACTCCTATATGACGAATATTTGAACACTCCAAATTTTTACACACTTCATTAACAAATTTTTTTACTAAATGGTAAATAAAACAACGATGTCCAAAAAAAAAAAAAAAATCCTAACAAGTAAAGTAAGCATTTTAGTGGTGAACAAGGATGGAAAGAAGAAATTGAAGGTGGAGGAGGAAGATGAACGTACCAAGAATAATGAAATAGATGATAAGGACCCCAAAATTGGTTATGATGACGCAAATCTTAACGACGAGGGATCCTGCGGAGCCAAAGGATTGGGCTATCATGGTGGCGTAAGTAGTCGATTTAGCGGAACTTGTGTACCTTAACATGAACTCTACAGTGACATCTGTTATGAGTGCGACGAAGACGATAACCAAGAAGGCCGGAACTATACCCAGCACCTTCATGGTGGCCGGAATGGACATGATTCCGGCACCGATCATGGTGGTTGTTATGTTGAACACCGCTCCGGTGATGGATCCATTTTGCGGACTCGGATCTTCCGTCGGAATGAGTGGAGCAGTGATGTTGGATACGGATTCTAGTTTCATTTTGGTTCTTGTTCAATCATCTATCTTTTGGATTCGATTTGAGTGTGGTCACACTCCCACGTGGTTTTTATCCTTTGTTAGCTCTACTTGTTTTAAAACTTTAATATTATCAAATTACTTTTTTAAATCATTTTGTTTATTCTTTTCTATTTCCTGTAATCAACTGAGACATTGGAAATCACACCTGAATTAAATAAAAGGGACTTTCTAGATGGTTTCTTAAATATGTTTAAATTAATTAAGAATTAAGATTTCTTTCAATAAATTTTTCCTTAAATATTTATCAAATAAATAACAAAAAATTAATTTTTTTATAAACTAAGATTAATTTATGTATAAAATAGACTATAAAAACTTTTTCATAAATTTATTTTTAATTTATACTTAAACTAATTTTAGTTTATAAATAAACTTATTTTATTTTTATTTTCTTTTTTTATGAATTTTCACAGAGAAATCTTATGTATAAAATAAATTATAAAAGCTTTTACAAATATCCTCACCTCACTTTTGCAAACTAACCTCATTAACAATCATACTAACTTTTATTTCTCTATCTCTCATACTAATTGAAAAGTTATTATAAAATCTTAACTTTAATCAGACTAGTTATTCTAAAACGATACTCCTTTTAAAAATGTTTTCAATACATGAGATTAAGAATTATACTTTGATCAATAAAGTGATTCAATTTTTTATACTAGTTGCTTGTGACCTCTACGGAAAAATATTTTTTATTCACAAATTCTTATCAAATAAATAATTTGAAGTAGTTAATAATTTCCTTTAGCTTTATTAACAAAAAAAATTGCTCCAAATATTATTAATAGAAAAAAAAAACATTATCTAGGTGACAAACTTTTTTTCCTAAAGAATTTTGGAATTTTATACTCACCAAGTGTCCATGCAGAATACATATAAATATTTATAAGTGACTAATAATTAGAGATGCATAATGATTAATCCCCCATTGTCCACGTGTAATATTCTCTGTATCTCAAAGAAAATATTGCAATTTGAAAGAGGCTATGAGGTGTAATTGTTATCTTCTCCTTCTAGAGCCTTTGAGATGCCATGTCCATATCGTCAGAATGGGACCCACTTGCTGATTCATATATTAATCCACTCACTCAATTCAAATTTCTCACATTTACCCTTCAAAATTAATGAGAATAGGCTTGTAATAGGATCAGAAGGGGTAAGGGCAATTTTTTAAAACCCCCATGGGTCTTCCATTCGGTTGGAGTATTAGATTATTTGGTCCTTTGTTGAATCAATAGTTATTACTACTTCAATCAGATTAACTGAAATAAGTAACATAAAAATTAAAATAAAAAAATATAAATTATTTTTCACATTCAGTTCATTAAATAATTGAAATAACTTAGTAGTTAAGCACATCTTAGTACAACTTCTAAGACTTATCACTATGTATATATTTTTTTAATTTTCACTAAATTTGAAAAAGAAAGATAGGTTAAAACAAATTTAAAATATGCGCTAGATTCTTTGTAAATCTAAAAAAAATAGGTCGGCCTGAATTAATTTTATAACTGTTAAATCTAATTTTTTTATTGAATTAATAATGTTAATATTGAGTTGCTAGCATATTCAGTCCAAAAAATAACTTGAATCAATAATGTTTCTGGTTTTCAGTTAAACTAATTAGTTCAATCTAAGTTTTAAAACTCTGGATAAAGATAGGTTATTTGTATTTTCCTTTTTAAATTATAAATAGTAATGGATAATAATAGTTTTTTTTATAATATTAATTATTAATGTATTTTTTTATATTTTCAGTCAATTAAAAAAATTTATATATAATTTTCAATGAGATAATTATTATAAAAATAAAAATTGTATCATAAATGATATGTTCAAATTAACTAAGAATAAAAAAATAATTATTTAGTTATGAATGTATTTTATCCAATTATTCATTAGTTTGAGTGAAATTAGATTTAAATTTCTTGAAAAAATATTCAATTTAAATTTTGTAAATAAAAAAATCTTGATTAAGAAAGAAATCTCTATTAAAGATAAATTATTAAATTTTTTATAATAAAATTAATTTTTAATAAAGTTAAAATATATTTTATACATATAATATGATAATACAAAAAATTAATTTTGATTACAATGTTTGAATTAATTCAATATGCCATAAAAATTTAAACAAGTTAATAATAAATATTAAAATTACGAAGATAAATTTTATAACAGGTTGAACTTCTTGACGTAATTTGTATTCACATACACTTTATCCAGCTAGTGTTATACAAGGTAAAACTTATTAGTTATTTATTTATAATCAGTGAGAATTGAGTAGTGGAAAGGATTAATTTCCTACCATAAATGAATTAATATTTTTATTTTCATTGAGAAGAGTACATATATTTAATGTTGATAATGTCTTCAACGGTGGTGAAATTTGTCAATTTTTTTCAGGAATTAAAATAATTAAGATTATAATATATAATTAAATATAATGATTTTGATATAATAATATTTTATTAGAGATTTTAAATATTTAATAGTGTTATTCAAATATTAATCATCTTTTTAATTAAGTGTTTTTTATGATATTAAAATATCTTTCTCCTAATTTATTTTCAATCTTCTGATTTTTTTTATGATTTTTATATCTTTATCTACTATTGAAAAATAAAATAAAATTTATTTGTAAATTATTTTTGTGAAAAATGTACAAGATATATTAAATTATTTTATACAAAACAAAATTATACGTGAATACAATGAAAATATAACAAAAGTTCAATGGATTTTTCAACAAACTTAAAGAAACAATCATAATTTTGTCAAAATCATAGCAAAACTTGAAAAAAAATTGCAATAAAATCACAAAATTGATAGAAGATTTTATATAAAAAAAACCCTCAAGAAAAATCAACGAGCAACAAAAATTTGCAAGTTTAAGTTATAATGTATAAACTTTTTTTATTTTTATCTAGAATGAGAAAATAAAGTCATAAAAAGTGTATTATAAAAAATAATTAATTAATAAAATATCTCATGTGGAAATACTATTGATGTTATCATAAATAAAATCTTAATTCTTATTTATTCTCTTTCGCTCCAATTTTTCCACAACTTTTCACCTACCAAACAAACTGTTAAATTATTTAAAATAGGAAATGTAATTTTAAAGAATTAAGTAAGGAATGGATCAACAGCTTAAAAACTCATACAGTACGCATTTGGATTTCAACAGTCCTACGATCCTTACATAAACATATAAACATTTCAGAATTAATTATACAAATATGTTTTCATACTCTCATTTTTAATAATAATCAGATGTAAAACTAATAGCCAATATCATTATTGCAGAGGCAGAGACAAGACCAGTGCAGAGGATCTTGATGTCACGTGTCTAGATACTAAATATCTATTTGTATAAAGTAAATTTTAAGGAAAAAAAGATTGGTTGACACTTGATCCTATTTGATATTCTAAAAAGAAAAAAAAATTAAATCTAACATAGAACTATTCATTTTTAGTTTATTTATTTTTAAAATAAGAGAAGGGGATGGAGAAAATGGGTTCATTTTCTAGGTTTGTAATGGGCCTAGCCCAATGAAATGGCGGAACTAGCGGAGCCCAGGGAATGGAAGAAGGAGAAATTGACGATTGTGTTGTGTTAATTGCGTGTGGAACAGAAACAGAGCTTTTTCGTTGTGTTATGCATAGATCGTGTTTCATTTTTGTTCCAATTTGGTGACATTATCTGTGTCTGAAATAACAATTAACATAGATTGCATGAAAGAGAGGAAGTTGATCGATTGATTGGAATTGTTGAAAAAATGGGCGATCATTTGGCAAGGGCCCAGGACTTTGAGAACAAGGCAGAGAAGAAGCTCAGCAGTTGGGGCTTGTTTGGCTCCAAATTCGAGGACGCTGCTGATTTCTTCGATAAATCCGCCAATTCCTATAAGCTCTCTAAATCATGTAACCTTATTTTTCGTTTAATCGTTTAATTAACCATAACATCCATGTCGTTCGTTCGTTAAGGCTGTCACGCCAATTTTGTTCACATTTCAGGGGACAAAGCAGGATCCACCTACATCAAATTGGCGAATTGCCATTTGAAGGTAACTAACCAACTTACTTTTCTATTTCAAGTTTTTTTATTTGATTCTCTCTACGTGCTGTGATGAATCGTCTTGTTCTAGTTGGAAAGCAAGCATGAAGCTGCCCAAGCTTATGTCGACGCTGCGCATTGCTATAAAAAAACTAATATAAATGGTATGTATGTATGTATGTATGTATTGGGATTGTGATTTGTGAAAAATTCAACATTTTTTTTTTCTTGGTGTTTATGTTTCTCGTCGAACTCATATGCGATCAAATTATATAATGCATGCCATCACTTAATAGAACTTTCGATGTTAAGTTTCTTTTTCTCTCTTTTAATGCAGAGTCTGTGTCTTGCTTAGACAATGCTGTAAATATTTTCTGTGAGATTGGAAGACTCTCTATGGCTGCTAGATATTTGAAGGTATAATATATGTGGCTTATTATTATTACCATCATTTTTTTTTTGGTGTGGCCATTGGAATTTAATTTCTCGGATTGGAATGCATATTTGGTTGTAAATGATGTCATTCTCCAATGCATTTGAAAATCCTTCTTGAGGAATTCTCGTGGGAATTGTTGTGAATGTGTCATGATTGGATATTTCTTTTGTACGCACAGGAAATTGCTGAGTTGCATGAGTCTGATGAGAATATCGAGCAGGCCGTTGTTTACTATGAAAAGTCAGCTGATTTTTATGAAAATGAAGAAGTGAACACTTCTGCAAATCAGTGCAAGCAAAAAGTTGCTCAATTCTCTGCCCAGCTAGAACAGTAAGATTTTCTATTTTTCTGCTTGTTTTGATCTTGTTTGTTGCTGTGAAATGTGAAGACCTTAATAATAATGCATTAATATAGTTTTCTTCTTTTGTTCTATGTTTGTTGGTTACTACATTTTTCTGTTTAGTAAGCTGGCCTTCCTCTGTGTCACCCACTATTATGGTTTGGTATATTTTCAACCCCCCAAACTTCTGCTCAAGTTTAAGAATTTACTATTGATATATGCATATATTCTTAACAGTACTCTAGCATTTTCTTTCCAAAATCCTATTTTTGTTGCTAAGACTTGTATGTAATACATGGTTATAACAAATATTAGTCCATTGCTGCATTTTGTATTATTCATTTATTGATGAGTACGGTGATTTCTAATTTGAGCAGGAACTCTAGAATAATGTAAAGAAAACAATTTGTTATGAAAGAAACTTTATAAGTGCCTTCTTCTCTGTATGTTAAATTGAATATTAACTGTTTCAACTTTTTGATAATTTTCCAGATATCAGAGATCAATTGAGATTTATGAAGATATTGCTCGACAGTCCCTCAGCAGTAATTTGCTGAAGTATGGAGTTAAAGGACATCTTCTTAATGCTGGCATTTGCCAACTTTGTAAAGGGGATGTCATTGCTATTACCAATGCTTTGGAGCGATATCAGGTTCAATATTTTTCAAGAATTTACATCTTAAGACTGGTAACATCACCAGTTACTAAATTCTTTGGATATGCATTTGTTTATGCAGGACTTGGATCCAACATTTTCTGGAACACGTGAATATAGACTCCTGGCAGTATGTTGCTAGTTTTGGACATTTCAATCACTGCCTCCTCTGTTATAATGTTCTTATTAATGTTTGGTTTTATTATAAATTTTATTCTTGCATGGAGTGATTCATTACTCACATTCCTGATGAAGTACTGGTGATTTTCAAAAAAATAAAAATAAAAAATTGGCAGGATATCGCTGCTGCAATTGATGAAGAAGATGTTGGAAAGTTTACTGAAGTGATCAAGGAATTTGATAGCATGACCCCTCTGGTAAGCTCCAAATTGTGGTAAAATGGAACAGTTTTTAGTTGTAATGGGATAAGACCTTGTTGTCATCATCTAATAAGAATGTTTCAAATATAGTTATGATCTGTATTCTTGTAGCAGAATAAATATCATAATTGAATTGCCCCTATTTACAGCAATTTAATAATCTGGCTCTCTCTCCACCTTTTTTTTTTTATATCACATTCTTCATATTATGAAATTTGGGTCAGACACAATAAAATTGAGTCAAATTCTACAATTTTATTTATGAGAACGTTGAGGAAAAATAATTATCATGATTTTTTTGTGTAACAATATTCAACTGAGTCATGAACTGTTGTCATTTGTCAACTTAAACTCCTTGTTCTGATTAATTTTCTTTTGCATTCCATGAATAGCTTTTTACTCTCAGTATTTAATCAACATTGCATGTTTGCGTGATTATTGTGTAGGATTCTTGGAAGACAACACTTCTTTTGAGGGTGAAGGAAAAACTGAAAGCCAAAGAACTTGAGGAGGATGATCTTACTTGAATTGCACAATAGTCTTCTTTCGGTTGGATTTCATGTTTGATAGTTTGTCGTCTTGTATTATGCTTGTTTGTCCAGTTGTTTATCTTATTACCAATATAAAGTGTACTTGCTTTGAGTTTCAATTTAAGTGCTTAACATGAGTTCTTGAAATGAATATGAGGTAGCGTGAGTCTGATCTGATCCACTTTTATTGGATCTGCATATCTTAGCGAGTTGTCATCATACAGAGATTTTATTGTAGCAACTTATTTGGAAGAATGAAAAATCTCCAGTATCGACGGATCATAGAACGTCTCACAGTACTGTTTTCATTTAAGCCATGTCATTTTGATATTTTCTGAATAATGGCAAATGTGGATGAAAGAGAGCTTCTATAATTATTGTTTTTATAATTAGACGCAAATTAAAGAGAAAGGAGAAAACTGGGTTTCGAAAATTTGGAACGAAAACGACTTTACATTTGCTTGGTGAAACAAAATTTGGATGGTAACAAATAAAATATTATTTTCATGGCAGGACATAACTTTAGTTCAAAATAATGTGGTTTTATGTTCTCTTTTTACATTTTTAACTGAACTTTCTCAACTAAGCAGTTCATTGAGTTGATGCTTTTCTTAATGTTTGATTCTTTTCGTGCCTGAACAGTATTCTTTCCTTGATTTTCATTTTCTTTGTCTCTTACTAACTAATGATGTTTTCCTCAAATGTGTGCTTTCTATTTCATCTCATCAATTGTGTTAAATGTATAATTTTCCCTGTTATGTATTTACCTAAAGTAATTATGAATTAACTTAGGTGGCCTTCTCTACACCTTGTAATGTCCATCTATTATTACTGTATAGGATATATGGGAAGTTCTTTGACCATGTGTATTTATTTTTTGAATTTTAATCTTTCAGATCACGTATTTTAAATAAGTAAAAATCAATACTAATACTGACTTACAAACTTTTTTTTTTAAATATTATCCCATAGTTATTAAAATGAGATGATGTTATTTATTTTAAATGCGAAGAGAGTATCTTCCACTCTTTTCTTGAAATAACATCCATGTTAACGGAGATTATTTTTAAGAATTAATTAATAGACAAAATTTATGTGCAACATCACAAATATTTTTAACCTATTAGGATTAGGATTGACTTAATAGGATTAGGATTGACTTAATAGTAAAGAATTAAGAGTAAATGTATCAAGACTTAAATTCAATTCTCGTTATCCTCATTGTATATCAATAAACAAATATTTTTAATATTATTCTCTAATTAAAATGAGGTTCATCTCTATAATTTATGTAATGAACACTAACATTAATGATTGATGTTAACTATTAACATGAAACTATAAATTTAATTGTAAAATATTACTAAAAAATACTTAAAAATAATACCAAAGTTTTATCCTTAATTTCCCTGAGTGCTGACACAAGATTTAAATAGGAATTATTAAAACAATGACAAACCTCCTTAATCACCATGACAACTCATTGGGTTTGTCGTTTGTGGCGACGTTTTTTCAGTTTGTTTTTTTTTTTTGGCTTAACTATTAATTAGGAAAGGAAATTGCAAATGGAGAGGAACGATTCTTCGGCTATGCCTTCCGTACTGTATGAACGACCAAACTTAGTGGAAGTGTCATTCCACAAGTTTTGTAATGAAAGTAATTCTAAAATCTCCATCTTCTAATTTTTCAGTCATTCAAACGGAAACACCTTGATTGATGATTATCATTTTTATTAGTAGTTTGACATTTGAGGAGGGATATTTGCCAACGTAAATAAAACTCACCGCAAAATGAACGAAACCTAAGTCTTTTGTTATTGTTAATAATGTTGTATTATCTACATAATTTTAGTCAAACTAAGAATACATATTAGTTTGAATTCGCTTACCAAGATGGACTAAAGAAAAGAAAAAACAGTATAATATAGGTATCCAACAAACAAAGGTTGTAGAGATTGCAATGCAGACTAGACAAGCTGTGCACCCTCATTTCATTCATGTAATAATGGTTAACTTCTAGTATTTAAGTTGTTGTGGTCAACATGTTAGTTGTAGCTAGTTGTTGTTGTTTCATTGTTATATGCTACGTAGCTCTTAGACTATTTTCAGCGATAGTTCTTAACACTGGTTCTTAGTATAAGAACTGGTTTTTCCAAAATGTTGTTATTAGAGTGTTTTTATGTTGTCCTCTCTACATGTAAAAATAGTTTTTGTGACAGAACTTACAATAACTCAAATTTTAAAATTAAAATAGTGGTTTTATTATGCAATTTATTCAAAAAATAAAGGAAAAATAACATTGCGGGACCTACTAAAAATAAGTTAAAAATCCAAAATACATTCTATCATTAGAGTAAAAAAACAAAGATGAATTCTTAAATCTTATTTAACACTGAGAGATCCGCAAAGAATGAGTTAAGAATTTAAAAGAATTCCACCATTAGAGATTAGAGAGATGTTGTTTAATGCTTATCTCTCCTTTATTGAGTCATTGAGTGTCATATACATTTAATAAATATAAGTGGCATTCTATATGAATCCATTCTTATATGCTTTGAAATCCATGGTCACTGGCACTATCAAGTTGGGTTCTCTTATGAAGCTCCTCTTAAGTGTAATACACAGTTATACCTAAAACTATAGTTAGCTATTTTTATAGTAATAGTTATTTAATATTCATTGATATTATGAAGCAGGTAATCCGAAATAGACACTAAAATAAATAATATCGCATAGGTCTTCGAAGTGATATCATCTTAATCAATATTTATTTAATTTTAAATAGGCCAACTATTTTGCGCCGTGAATCGTTGAAATGGTATTTCATGTGCACCTAATGGAAGCTCAGCTCAACCGACATAAAATAAAATATTAGACCATGTAAAGAAAACAAGAAAATTTGTACTTTAAACATATGTTCAAGCAATTATTACTTACGTTTATGGGACAGCTTGTTTAAGATTGCAAAAAGAATAAAAGAAAACGATTCTAGTATAATTTAATTAAATAAGTATTTTTCAGAGATTTAGAAAAAGTAAAAGTTGATTCATGTGTGTTTATAATAAGAAAAATATTTTTTAAAGAAGTAATTAATTTTATGAAAAGTTATTTTAAATAGCTTGTTATTATAATTAGATTTCTTATTCTTTTCATATTCTGATTATTTTCAGAAGTTATATGTAAAAAAAAAAATATTTTTTTTTAAAAAGTAATTATTTGATGAAAAATCTTAAACAAACGGGCCTATATTACTTAATGAGTCTCTTACATAACTAGTCTTTAATTTTATGTGAGTTTTAAAATATGCCATTAAGATATTTTTGGCAAAATTAATATGAAAAAGGGCAAGAAAAAAGTAACGATAATGTAATCATGAATTTTAAATAACAGAAAACTTAAATAAAATTTTATACATATTTTTAAATTAAAATTAAAATTTCGCTTCAATAATAATGTAGTAAATAGTTCATTAAAATTAATATAAATTATTAACATAAAACGTTAATTATAATTTGAGAACAACACTCAAAACTTGTTTTTTTTAATATATAATTGTGACAATAAAGACCGAAATTAAATTCGCAGTGTCGCCTAAAGGATTTAATACTTAAAACTTTTATAGAAAATTAAAAATCCTCTCAAATAAAGAAAATATTTCTATTTGATATACACAAATTATTTTCTATTTTTTTTTTAATTTTTGAACATTTTTTGTTTCTTGCTTCTTGTAGTCTATTTTTATTTTATTTAAAACATTTAGAATTACGGATACCCCTCTTCCCCTAGTCCTTATAAATAAAGATTGAAAAAAAAAGAAGAAAGACTGATCCAAAAAGAAAGAAAAATGAAATAAAGAGGATATTTCATATTTGACATGCTAGTGGCCTGTGGGACCCGCCTCTCCCTTCTACAATGACAAGTTTCTTCATAAATTCATTTTTCTTTGATCTTCTTCACGCTGTGTTGTTTACTTTTGCAACGCAGAGTAAATTAAGAGAGAAAGATATATTAGGAATAATATAAATATAAATTAAGTAAAGTAAAAATTGATTGTTTAAATGAACAGAAATTAATTAAAATTTTACAACACTTAAAAAATAATTTAGTCGCCTCCCCTCTCATTTAACACACTTTGAATGATTGTGTTTTTCTAAAGTGAGTCCCACCCTCAAATTTTGTTTTCCTCTTTTGTCACTCATCAAATAATAAAAAACATTACTGTAATGTTGTTATAATCAAACGGGTTAAGATATTGATTTAAAATTTAATAATTTTATTATGATTGAATTGTGATCCAATCAATATTAATGAAATAATAATAATTAAATAATTTATAAAATAATATAAAATAAATATAATATTATATAATTTTTTACATTAAAATTAAAATAAAATATAATTTTATAAATTTGTAACATTCAAAATATAAATAAAAATTTAAATAAAAAATGTCAAAATATTTAGGTTTAGATTTTAATAAAATGTAATAATATTTATTAACAATATAACAGGTTTATAAAAATAAAATAATAAAATAATATAAATAGTTTATATATTAAACAAGATATACAAAATTAATAGATTATATAATTAATATAATAAAAAATAAAAAATAAAAAATTAACATAAATAAATAGATTATATATTTTGTATAAAAAATAATTTATACATATTTAAAATCTTTATGAAATATGTATTTTTAATATATTTTATACTATATTTAAAAAATTAAAAATACCAATTTAAACCAGGTTTGTGCATTGATTTTGGTAAATTTTTTATTAATTTGATCGATTTTTAACAATAGTTTAATTTGTTTAAGTAATCTATTTTGTGTGGACATCTTTGTTTATTATCCTGTTTTTGACAGATGCACTTAGTAAAACTGTTGTCATGGTTGTGACTTGTAGGAAGAAGAAACAAATATATTTTCCAATTTCCACCCTACTAATGAATTTTCAATCTGTCTTCCCTTCTATTATTCTGTAAAGTTGCATTAAGCAATCTGTTTGACCAATGCGCTGAGGAACCATTCTTTTCTGCAGCATCTAACTGTTTTACTTTCTACATCTTGCACTTTCCAGACTTTACATTCCTTACTTCTTTGTTAGTTTTGCAGAGAATATAACTCTTCCTTTGATTCAACGCTTTCTTCCCCTTTTCTCTCTTTTACAGGTACCTTTCTACTTTCACTTAACGCCTCTTACCTTCAAAGCTTGTCGTTTTTGTTCTTTTGGTAACAATTTTCCTTTAGATGAATTTGTTTCTATTATTACAATTAGATTTTGCGTTTTTACTTTTGAGCCGTTAGTTGATTTCTTTTCTTTGCTACTTTGTGAATTTCAATTAATTAAACTGTATAATGATCTGTTTAGGATAAAGGCTGTCATAATTTTTTCGTTGTTATGAAATTTGATATGGATTTGAAAATTTATCACAAACGTTCTGTTCTTATCCTCGCTGATTTTGTTCTTACCATTGATTATAAGGTTCTGATTTTGATTGAGAAGGCTCGAGCTACATATCAGAATGGTTTCGGTTGATAATGGTAAATATGAAATTGAGGAATCTAATGGAAGTAAAGAGATGGAGTTTGCTTCCATAGATATTTCAACTTCCCGAAGAACTTTGGTGGGCAGTGAAAATCCTCAAAGAAAGTTCCACGGCACCTTGAGTTCTATTCCCAATAGGATCAACTTCTTGAAATTTGGTTCTGCATCTGCCAAATTCAAGCGGCTTGCTACTGAGAAGGACCAGATTTCGCAATCCGTGCCCTCGTCGGGTTCTATTGGCTTAAGAGAGCGGTTCAGTGGAATGTTTGCTAAGAAACTTGACTGGGGTTCGCTCAAGAAGATGTGTGTAGAATGGATTAGGGACCCAATGAACATAGCCCTTTTTGTGTGGATCTTATGTGTTGCAATTTCAGGTGCAATTTTGTTCCTTGTCATGACTGGAATGTTGAATGGTGTGCTGCCAAGGAAGTCCCAGAGAAATGCATGGTTTGAAGTGAACAATCAAATACTCAATGCACTGTTTACACTCATGTGTTTGTACCAGCATCCAAAGAGGTGCTACCACCTTGTGCTTCTCTGCAGGTGGAGTCCACAAGATATCTCAAGACTTAGAAAGGTGTACTGCAAGAATGGGACATATAAGCCCCATGAGTGGGCACACATGATGGTAGTGGTCATTCTCCTTAATGTGAACTGTTTTGCTCAATATGCACTTTGTGGTCTAAACTTGGGGTATAAAAGATCTGACCGCCCGGCCATAGGAGTTGGAATATGCATATCTTTTTCAATTGGTGCGCCTGCACTCGCTGGTCTGTATTCCATTCTTAGCCCGCTAGGTAAAGATTATGATTCTGAGATGGATGAAGAATCACAGGTTCCAGTTTCTGTTGATGAGAAGCAAGAGCAACCGAGAGTGAAATCATTTCAGAAGAAATATTCATTTGCATCCAGACAGCAACAAAGGGTTATTGAAACTAGACCACAGTGGAATGGAGGAATACTTGACATTTGGAATGACATTTCTCAAGCATATCTATCACTTTTCTGTACTTTTTGTGTGTTTGGTTGGAACATGGAGAGACTTGGCTTTGGAAACATGTATGTTCACATTGCTACTTTTATGCTGTTCTGTATGGCTCCCTTTTGGATTTTTATCTTGGCTGCTGTTAATATCGAGGATGACACTGTTAGGCAAGCTCTAGCAGCTACTGGGATAATTCTCTGTTTTTTTGGTCTACTGTATGGTGGCTTTTGGAGGATCCAAATGAGAAAAAGGTTCAATTTGCCTTCTTATAACTTCTGCTTTGGCAAGCCTTCAGCTTCTGATTGCACAGTTTGGCTATGCTGCTGCTGGTGCTCTCTTGCTCAAGAAGTGCGAACGGGGAATAGCTATGTTATTGTAGAAGATAAATTATACAGGAAAGAAGTTATTTATAGCGACCAACAGCCAATGTCACCGTTGCCTCGCGAAGATGTGGCATCAACCAAATCTGGCACAAGTTCTCCTTTGGGTAACAACTCTTCCCCTTCTATGATTAAGCCATCTAGTCCTCTAAGTTCAAGCAGTTTCGTTCAGGGATACTATAGTCCAGAGAGGCCACTGTCTACTGTAAAAGAAGAGCTTTCTGAAAGAGGTAAAGATGCAACGATGAACCCACCAACTCCTCCATCAATACAAAGAGAATCTCCTTAGTCCATAAAGGTGAAAGACAGGGATGTCTTCTGCTTCCTAATAACATGACCTTGTATGGGATGGTCCATTAAATTTTGTGCTCAGTGTATCCTAAACCATGGTTCTATTCTCTCAGCTCTCCCATTGTCACGTATGTCAACCTTGAATTTTATTTTAGGAAGTACATTTTAGATGTTGATTGTCAGTCACATTGTGTAATTAATTGGGTAGATGTCTGTGTTAAACCAAGGTCCTTTTTTTCTTTTTGTTTTTTTTCTTTTCCCCCCAATATGAGATGATTTCAACCGCATAGGAAATGATTGTAGAGAGAGCATTGTACATTCTTATCGTGTGTTCCTTCTTGTGAGAGTACAATAAATGATTCTGTATACACAACCAGGTTTGTTTTTCCAACTTGTATATGGCAAATGACATGTTCACTGTTGATATCAAGGCATTGGCAAAGGCCTTAATGAAATGCTTGTACAACTTTTCTTGTTCAATCCAAGAACGATTTTTGCATGAATATATTGCTGTGATATTATCAATCGCAACAAACAGCATCTTTTGAAGGTGTTTGTGTATCGGACTGGATAGGGGTCTTCAGGAGACAGAACGAACTGATTTAATATAATGTCATCAACGAATTGATTTGGTTTTAAATTTAAATATGATCCGATCTAATCTAAAGCTGTTTGAATAGATTGATTTTTGGCTTTTGTTTAATTAGCAGTTTAACTCCTGTAAATGTATGGTTTATATACAGATAGAGAAGGAGAGGTTAGATTAAAAAAAATGAACGATGATGATGAAAAATTAACTCTTTATCGTTAAAGAGGGACAGTTCTGGACACCTGCAGATTCTTGGGGGCTGCAGAAAATGAACTTCTGGAGCTTGGTGGATAATATTTTTCATTCGACGTTGTATTATTTTTCAACTTGATTTCACGAATTGCATCTTGGATACAACTTCTTTCGGCTTCCAACAATGCCTTTCACACCAAGAATCATCTCCTATGGTTTCCCTTTCCTTCTTTCGCATCAAGAATCCTTCTTTTTTTTTTACTTTTGTATCAATAATAATCCAACATCTCGTTATATCAAAAACCCCTCCCTAAAAAGTCTTGGACGACAAGCTATAAAAAACCTTGCTTTATTTGGAATTTCCAAAGACTCATCCACCAATAGGTCTCTTTATTATGGCTATGAAAAACTTCCTTTCTCTCCAAAACACAATTCGTGCAACTGATCAAGTTGAAATATAATACTACGTAAAATGGAAAAGTGTATGTTATACACCGCGTTTGGTCAAAGTTTTCGTGCTCAAGGATCAGAAGAGTAAAGGATATGACTTTGTTTAAAAATTAAAAGATTTTACAGTTATAGCTAATATGAAGTCAGAGTTTGCTAAGCTTTACGAAATTAGTGTATTTGCACACAAAAGAGTGGTTATGGATATGATTGATGTATTCATTAAATGTGAGAATGCATGGATTTGAAAGAAAATTGACACAGATCCAAACATGCACTTTCATATCATAATAAAGGGTCAAATCCCATATAGTGATCCTTTTCTTAGCAGGGATAATATGTGATTTCTCAGTCTTGCTCAATTGGCACTCAAGATCCACAGCTATTGTTAATTTGATTTTCACATAATGAGTATTTTTTTTTGTCTAGATCACAATCATCCTCCACTGGAGGCTTGTTGTTTATAATGGAGGATACCTGTGGTCTAAAAAAAAACCACTCATTTTGTGGAAATCATTTGAAATGCAAAACTATGCTAATTTTCTCCTTGTTTGCCAATACAGGGTTAATGGTTAAATTTCAGCCGTGCTCCATTTTTTTTTTAATTTATCATTAACTTGCTGGATTAATTTCAATTATGTAATGTATACTCTATGAAATGTTGTTGTTACTATCTACTCTGGTGCTTGTTTATGTAAGCATGAAAATATATAAGTCCCCAATGTTGTTTAGTGAGCATCATTGTTCTACTTTAGGGCATTGTCTTTTCATTCCTAGATGTTCTTGTGCAGTTAATTTTCAGGAAGGTGTTACAGACTTAAAGTTACTTAAAAAATTAAATGTACGTGTAGACCTACAAGAGGGTTGTTGTCTGTCCCTTTCCATTAAACAACTAGTTAATGTATAGTTTACAACAATATGTATTGGCCATGTGGCTAATACTTTGAGATTTGACAACAACTCTTTTTAACTCTAGCCGCACATGAAACTGTCAGATTGATTTGTGAGACACATAAGTGTAGTTCTGTTTGAAAATATCAACTTCAAGTACTGATTTTGTAAACAATTAAACATATTGAGGGAAGAGGATATAGGAATCACTAGCATTTTCATTCAATCAGGCAATTACTTCAATATCATTCCTGTTTTGGCTCACCAGTGCTGTAATTAGTTCAGTGATTCAGTGTGAAAGTGTTGTAGTTACAACTGCACATAAATAATTAGTCACAGGCTCTGGTAGCTATTCGGATCATTCTATGTTTTTTTGGTTTACTGTAAGGTAGCTTTTGGACCATACAAACGAGAAAACGGTTAAATTTGCCTTCTTATGACTTCTGTTTTGGCAAGCCTTCAGCTTCTGATTGCACACTTTGGCTATGCTGTTGCTGTTGCTCTCTTGCTCAAGAAGTGCAAACGCAGAATAGCTATGATAATGCAGAAGATAAATTATACAGAAAGAACTTTCTTACAGTGACCAACAGCCAATTTCACCTCTGCCTAGTGAAGATGTTGCATCAACCAAATCTGGCACAAGTTCTCGTTTGGTTCCCCTTCTATGATTAAGCCATCTAGCCTTCTAAGTTCAAGCATTTTCTTCAAGGGATATTATAAGGCAGAGAGGTCAATATCTACTTTAAAAGAAGAGTTTTCTGAAAGAGAATACAGAGAGAATCTCCTTAGTGCGTGTTTGATTTCGTGTTTGTTATACACGTTATTGGATTGTTTTCACTTCTAATTCAGATTTTACGTGGAAGCAAGGAGGAAGTTGCCTCAGTTAGACGTGTGTAATCACATCACAAAATTCCATCCAGACATGCTATTAGTCCCTTTAGGTAAATGCCAGGGATGTCTTCTGCTTCCTAATAAACATGACATTATATGGGAGTGTCCATTAAATTTTAGGTTCAGTTTATCCTAAGTCATGGTTTTATCCTCTCAGCTCTCTCATACTCATCTATATGAACCACTAATTTTATTTTCAAAAATACATTTTAGAAGTTGATTGTCAGTCACATTGTGCAATTAATTGAGTAGATGTCTGTGTGAAACCAAATTCCTTTCTTTCTTTTTTGAGGAATTGATTTTGTTTTAAAAAAATACAATTTCCTCCCAATGTGAATTGATTTAAACGAGAGAGGAGACCGTTGTAGAGAGCTTTGTACATTTTTAACATGTGTTCCTTCTTGTGAGAGTACAGTAAATGACTGTGTATACACAACCAAGCTTGGTTTTCCAACTTGTCTATGGCAAAGGACTTGTTCACTGCTGTGGAGTTCCCTGCTGATCCCAATGCAATGACAGAGGCCTTGATGAAATGCTTGTACAGCTTTCCTTGTTCAGTGCAAGATACAAGGTGCACATTTGTATTGGTGGGGTTTTGCTGTTATATTCTCAGTTTGTTATAGATTAAAAAAAACATTCTTTTGTAAAATAATCCAGGGAATATATTTTGAGATTTTTTTTAAATAGAAATTAACTTATGTTTATTTGCAAAGGAGATATTATCGATCTCAACAAGGCAACAAGCAGCATCTTTTGGTAAGATGTTCGTCTATTGGATTGGATAGGGTGTTTAGGAAACAGAACTGTCTGATTTAATTTTATTATTTTTTAAAATTTTATTATTACATCCAATCTAAATCAGTTTGGATAAATTGATTTTTGTTTGTTTGTTTACTTAGCATTTTAACTCTAACAAATGTATGGATAAATATTATTAAAATAATAATTATATAAAAACAAATATTTATTAAGTATTATACATAAATTAAAATACTAGTTATATAAAACATGCTGCACTTTTTCTTCTACTTGCTTGAGGCTTCTAACATAAAGACCTTATTTTTGTATTAATTTTCCCCTCGTAAATAATTAAAATCGCGAATGTAAGAACTAAGAGCCAATCACAAACTTACTAGCTATTTGATCCTTTTGTTTTCAGCTATGGGACTGAAAACAGATCAAAGTCTCATGTTGCGTGTCATCGGGTGGTGGAAGTGGTTGGTTTACACGGAGTCTGTGACAACTATATCAAGAAAATTCTAAAGGTGAACAATAATATTGAAGGCAACTAATTAATTTTCAAAGGTCTCAATGGCAAAACTATAAAGACTATATCTTGTTATCTCTTTGATACAACGTCTTATTTGGAAATATGTTGAGAAGTATAAAATTACTCTTGAAATGTGAAAACAAAAATTATTAATTTTTTAAAATCACATTTGAAATGTTAAAAATCACATTCATGATGTAGAAACAAACATGTCAGTATAACTTCTTTCATTTCCTTGAATATTTTATGAACCGTGACTTGGCAGATATTGAGACATATAACGTGGACAAACAAACAAGGTCATCGTTGCAGGCAATGTCACAATGCAAGAAGTGATTTTAGTTCTTCAGAAGATTGGTAAGAATGCAACCCCTGAGAAAATGCCCAATCGCAACCCAATTACTGAATTCACAATTCCTGTCACCACATAGCCTTCAAGTTTTCTTTGCCCCAAGAAACATACAAATTAAGGATCTATGTCGTGTTTGTAGAAGTATAATGATATCTCTTTCAATTTTATTCTTGACCTTTATCTCCGCATAAAAGCTTCTGATAGATAGGCATCAAATGAAATAAGATTATTTTTTGGTATTAGGTATTTTTTTTTTAAGTTTATATTAATATTTTGAAGAAGTGATATTCTAATTTCACATTTAATTTTAAATTCTATATAATCTAGAAATGAAATTGATATGCAAAAATCTCATATGTTTCCAGCTTTTCTGTGTAAAGAACTTAATCACCGTTATAATGATGAGTGTTGATAAAAAAAGAAAAAAAAAACTGTGCAAGCAAAATTGGTAAAAAATTGTTTGAGGTGTCTAAAATCAAATTTGTTAATGATCCAAGGATTCCATTGAAAAATAGATCTAGTTAGTCGACAGGTGTTTTATATACATACAATCCATTACAACAATGATACATTAATATTGAATGAAGGACCTTTTGTTTGAGTTTTTCCCTAGAATTTGCTGATAAGCTCAATTTCTTTTGGCACTCTGGTAATTCTGCTAATGTGATTTTAGGTCCTGTGATGCAGCTTGTCGTCTGTCCTTTCTCCATTCCCATGGCTTCTCAGGATTTTTTGAAGCCCATAATCCAACATGCTTTGCTCTGGCTTGTTTTTCCCACTAACATAAGAACTTAAAAAAGTTAGGATGTATATAGCTTTGAAAAATAATAGAAAGAAACAGAACATGGGTTAGTACTTACTGTTTCCAGTTCCTGTCGTTTGTCATAGGCTTTGTAGTGCCATGCTAAACCCTTCTTTAACATCATTTCCTAATCACAAAAGAAAAGCATAATGAGAAACTTAGAAAGTAGAAACATGTATAGATTAAGAGCAAAATAACAAAATGTAAACATAAAATGAATACCTGTACGAAAATGCCATTACAATAGATATCACCTACATATCGACCATAGCGATCTTCTTCATAAACAAGGACCCTCAAAGACTTGCCTTGAACAATCTTGGTCAATTCAGTTTTAGCCTTCTTTCCATATGGCATTGCACTTTCTGGTGCATCAATTCCCCTATTTTTTTTCTAGAGTACATTAGTTGCTTCCACAACAAAGTAAACATTCTAACACTAGTACTTGTTTGGTCATTACCTTAATCGAATCCTATACTTCTTAGCTAGGATTTCCTCATTTTGAGTAGGAATCACCCTAAATAAGCAAACAATTAGAAGAAAAATATGAAGTGTAAGAAGCACAAACATAAGGAATTGGGAAACTACAAACTAACCGATATCCCGAATCAATGATCTGTTGGTGCAATGCATCAGCTTCTGTAAATTTCCTTCGTGCACGTGCTTCTGATCTTCGCACAGCTGCAGCATGCACATTGCCAGGGACAAATGCTGATTCTCTGGGGTCTGTTGTGCTAACATACACTGTTATGGTGTCACCATCTGCTACTGCCCTTGCATCAACCTAGTCCCATTGAGAATAATGATGAATCATGTCATGTTGTCAACTCCCACATTTTCAGCACAAGCATACCTATGATTTTATTTTATGGATTGAATGGCAATGTTTATTCTTACAGGCAAGGTGTGCATTTCAAATTGAACTCCATTAGGCAAGGATGAAGGGGGTTGGACAGTTCCTTGAACCAGGGTGTGTGGTAGAGGAAGACCATAGAAAGCCAACAATCCCTATAAATTAAGCAACATGAATTTCATCCACAGTGAGCTTTGTTTTTGTTAGGTGACTTGGGTAATACAGTCAAACATAAATTCAAAGTTTGGAAGTACATGCAAACCTCAACATCTGCCTTTTGATGTCTTTTCAAGGTTTGAATGACAAGTCTAGCTGCTTCTTCAGGTGTTTTGGGAGGGGGTTTTGCCTCTTTCCAAGCATCTACTAGCTTTCTATACCTTCAAAAACATTGTAAGGAACAGAAAGGGCACACATAGTTCAAAGGTAAAGCTTTCTGAACATTTTATAGTATTTAATGCATGATCTATTTGGATAATTTTCTCAATAAATACTTGTAGGAGAGAAAAATAAGAAAATAAAATGATTAAATTTCTTGCATAAGTTAAATTGGCTTGTTGAGAAGTTAAACAAAAAATTTATATTATTAATTCGCGCATAAATTAATTTTCACTTATAAAATCAATTTAATTCATTTTACTAGTATTTTTTTTCTCCTAAATGTTTATTAAAAAGTTTATTCAGACAGGTCTTACTGAGAAGAATATGGTGAGTATACCAATTAGTCTGAGCCTTCTTAGAAGACACAACATGCTTGTTGAGTCCTTCCGGGACCTAAAAAGATATTAAAAGGGAAAACATAAAGACCTCACAAAACCACTGCCAAATTAGCTGAAAAGCATAAAGACCTCATAAAATGAACATGCCAAATTAGCTGAAAAACTGAATACACAAAGTGTTAGTTCCAAAATGGAGGGTCAAGGGAGCAACATGTGTATGTATGTACCTGGGAGTTGATGTCAAAGTGAAAGAGATCATGGGCAAGTGCTGAAACACCAACGGTAGTAGAGGACACACCGTGTGGTCCAAGTGATTCAGAATCACCAGCTGTTGTGAACTTGCTGCAATGGCTGAAGAGGAATGTGAGGGCGTTTCCCATGATTGAATTTGATCGAAGGTTGAGATTTTGAGAGAAAATGGAAGAAATGAAGGGCGAGAAAATCTAGGGGCGGCAACAAATCTGGCAGTGGGATCGGATTACAAAGGGAAATGTGCGAAAGAAAAGCAGATAAGAACAGGTGGCGGGTTATGATTGGCTCTTGTGTTGAATTCTTAGTTTTTTCGAATTGTTGTAATGTTAAAAGAAACTGTCGAAGGTCTTCGTCAACGGTTTAACGTGAAATGTGGACAACGCTTTTGAGCATAAAGAAATTCTGGCTTGGTTGGTGGCCATTGATGGCGTGGCTAAAACTAATCTGATGCTATCTTAAAAAAATCCAGGATGTACCCAAACATGTGCAATGTTTAAAGAGTTTAATTTATAGTCATGTATCAATAAGAATTTATCATTATTATAATTTTTAAAATAATTATTCTACAACTCAACTAATTTACTATAAACGATAGTTTATGATTAATTAAATCGCGTTACAAAGATCACTTACACTGTTAATGTATATATTATTTATTTAAATTTAAGAACAAATACAATGTACAATGGATTTTAATTAACGTTACGATTTATTAAATGTTTATATTTATTCTTTTTAAAGATAGTTTTTAATTATTAATATGTCGAATTTTGATATCCTCTATGTATTTAATTTAATATTCTTTATGAATTATCACAGTTTCATTAAATGATTCCTTTTGGATTCTATTTAGAGAATGGAATGCGGGGTCTTTTATATTTAATATAAATGGTTTTGTTTTGTTTTGTTTTGTCCATAGGTAGAAATCATAATATTTTGTAATATTTTATCTCACGAAAATGAAAATAATTGATAGGAAAAAGTTCCAGAAGACTGATATCGTACAAAACCACAATTGTTACTATTAGTGCAGTAGCCAACTAGCCATTCTATTTTACTACTAACTGTCTACTGCCAAGGTTGGCCTTGCATTAGCAATATAGGTATAGAAATGGTAAAAGACAACAGCGTAGGGTTATTTCACATGTCTAGTGAAGAGCTTCACTTCAATTTATGAGAAATTTAGCTGTATATTAATTTTTATAATATTTTATAGTTAATGACAGACAGGAGGAAGAAAGAAAGAAAAAGTATATCAGAAAAAGAAAGAAAACAGTGTGATAAAATTATAGATGTAATAAGGATTTTTTTTTTTACAAATAATACAACTAATTCATTGTAAAATATATGTTTGGTGCATAGCTTTCCCTGGTGCCCGCTTTAGGTTAAGGTAATGCAAGTTGCAAAAAAAGTAACATTATAGAAATCTCAGGAATTGAATCCTCCCTTAAACAAATGGACGACTCTCTTAGAAAAGCTTTTTTGGTCTGTTAAAGTGTATGATTAATTTATGAGAATTGATAAATGTTTATGCAAGGCATGATTATCAATCAGCACAGTCTAAAATTCATGAAAAGGAGAATCCACTTACCTCCTCACCAAATAGTGACCAGAGGGAGTCAACCTCACAAAGAATCCAAGAAACCATAGACCTAGGAACGTTGAGATACCTCTCAATTTAATAAATACACTTTTTTCTTTCTTTTACTTATCATATAAATTTATCTAACTACCTGAAATAAATTTAAAATTAAAAATATACGTGGAGTTTCTTTTTAAAATATATACCTATTTTGAAAAGTAATTTCTAAACCTATGTTTTAATACATAACTTCATAAACTATTTTTCGAAAACAAGGATATGCTTTCAAAAGTAATTTTTAATAACGTTAAAAGAAATCATGCACAACTTTGATAAACAAACACAAATACGACCTACTTTTGAATAAAATAATTATTGCAATGATTTATTGAAGAAAATGTAATGCATAGTATCTTCCACCGCACAATGTTACATATAGAATTGATAGAATATGCATAACACATTAATAAAAAACACATAATATTGATATGGAATTTAATAAAAAATATTATATTTAATGTTGAGAATGAAATTATGATAAATTTTTATTATTTTTATAAAGAAGAAAATAGATAGAAAAAAATACTTGTGATTTTTTGTAGCTCATATAGTGGTTATACTCAATTAGCAACGGATAATAGGCTATCAGTTGTTAGCTTTGGAATTAATTATTAAACTATATGTTGATTTAATAGATGCATTTGTTGTTTCTTGGCTCCCAAGTAGCAAAGGCCAAGGTGTAGCTAATGTTTTATATAGCGACTATGGTTTCACAAGAAAGCTTCAAACGACACAAGATAAAAAAAAAAATTGTTAATCAGCTGCTAAAGTATGTTGGAAAACCTTACTATGATCCCCTCTTCCCATTTAGGTGATTGGTCATTGATGACTCTTCAATACTATATTTTCAACATTTTTCCATATTTGACACTCTATATTCCTGGCTTTTTTTATTTAATAGAAATTATATGAGGATAATAACCTATAAATTATCTCTTGTTAAACTTTTTTATGTTAGTTTCATAAAAAATAAACTGATAGCTAATTATGTTGTGGTGAAATAGAAAAATTATGAGTTCTTAAGATGTCGACGAACATTGTCTAAGATTGAAACAAAAAGATGCATATAGAGTTTTATCACCTCACAAATTCATATTTAAACTAATCTATCTATGGTTCTTTTTTTTATGATACCAAAAAGTTATACTCAGGCTTCAACAATTCCTTTGATTTGTGCCAGAATTACTGTTTATTCATTGATAGTGTGTCTCAAGGTGAATTTGTCTTGGAGGTAGACAAATTGGTCTAGATTACCTCTTTATTATGTTTGATTGAATTTATACATGAAATGTTACATTTGATGCATTGAACAGATACTAATAACTATGTTGTTACTATATAATGAGAGACTCCTTTCTTTTTTTGTGATAATTTCTTGGTTGATTTATGTGGGTCTTTTCTATGTTATTGGAATTTAGTGTTAAATTAATGCCAGAAGGTTGTGAGAAAGAAAGCTACGTAAAACTTAAGTATTGCATGACAATGATGGACCAAATGATAAATTTCTTTTTCTTTTAGCCTTTTTGAGATGAACTTTTTGTGTACTAAATCCATTGTTTTCATTAAAATTGTGTCCTTCACTAAGTGGGAAATAATTCTTTGCTCATTGACTACGATGAATTTAGTACGGATGCAGGTTATAAGTGATTAATTGTTAAGACGAATTATTCTAAAGGATTTGTTCTCTACTTTTAGTTAATATAATCTCTTTTTTATTTTTAATTTTTATTGGTAATTATTTTAAATAATGAAAAAATAACAATGAATTACTATTTAGATTTCATACATTACTAAATTCAAGTTATTGAATTAACTTGTTATATGTTATGTTGATATCATTACTCACATATCATATTTTGTCAATCTAGGATTTTTTTTTTTTTTTTCACCTAAGGAAAATGAACAATATTTGTCACTTTGTTTATCTCATATTTTGATTTGATCATAATATTATATAAAATGACAAACGTTTATGTTCATCTATTAATCTATCATCCATACTAATGGTTTAGTTTATGCATAAGTGGGCATTTTGTCCTTTATATTTGAGATTTGTCCTTTTGATTGATCATCTTGTGGATTTACTAACAATAATGTTGACATCGTCTCCTTGGATTTGCTGTTGTTATGAAAAATGAACTAGAGACAGAGAAAGTTGGAAAGAAATCTGCTGGAGATGGTAATGTGACCATGGCCCTTTGGGTTTGCTCTTGCTATTGTTTGAGTAGTTTATGAACTTGTGTTTTATTATTTGTTGTGACTTGTTATTTAGCCTTGCTCTTATTTAAATATTGATATCATTGCTTTCATTTTGGAGATTTACTCTTTCTTAGTTTTAGTATTTGATGTCGAAAATTAATTGCATTAAAAATATGGCAGGTTATAAATTTAACGAATTGACACTTGACATGAATTTTTGATTTTGGTAATTTTCTTATACTTTCTATATATGTTTATATTTTTCTCCTTTTATCTTGCCTAATATAATTTAAGAAAGAATTTGTGGTTAACAGTGACAATTTAATTTTGACCCATTGATTACAATCAATGTTGATTTGTTCAAGATTACATGGGTTGACATTGGCATTCTTAGTCAACTAATTAATAT
>JAMLFT010001722.1:0-29099 GCA_026544285.1 Pachyrhizus erosus
AATTAAAATAAAAAATTTATATTTTTAAAATATAATAACATATTTATTGTACATGTTACTATAATTTTCTAATCAAAATTTATATTCCTAATTTTCAAGATTTTCCTAATCACTTAGTATTTTTTAAAATGTTCCAAATTTCTTAAATATATTGTATCTAAGTTTGAATTTTATAAATTTTTATAAATTCTTTTTAATACTTTCACATTCTTAATTCTAACTATCAAATATGTAGATTATTTGACATTGAATTGTTTCAATTTAATTAATAATGATTTGAGTTCAACTTTTGATATAAAGTTGTGTTAAATATTTAAAAAAAGTTTTTTTTTTTTGTGCATATGTCTAACTAGAAGATATTTAGAATTTGTATTTGATATTTAACTAATTTTACTCTCGTTGGATTCAAAGGTAGAACTTTATTAATTATAATGGTTCTACTAAACTTGAATATGATTATTTTCTATGAAAGTCACATGTGTGGTTATAGGTAAATATATAAATCAAACTTATATGTTTTGATCTATGCTTAAATAGAATAAATATTAAATTTCATGTCCACTTATAATCCATAGGCTAATAGAATGGTCTAGGGTCCAATAATTAAATAATATGAAAATTGTAGAAAAAATATTGGAAATTTAAAGATTTATTTTTAATAGAAATTAAAAAAATATCTGAGATAAGATTAATGAAAAATACTAGAAATCATATATGAATTAATGAAATAGTAAAATTTAAAGGAAAAGTACATCTATATTACTCAAATATAAAATAAATCGTAAAATAGAAAAACTCAATATCTCTATCTTTTTATAGTAAGAAATTATAAATATTTAAACACTACGAAATATGTTAATACATATATTAAAAATCAAATAGTAATTACTCAAATACTTAATAATACTATTCACGCATCCAATAGTCTTTAAGGACATAAAAGTATAAAAATAATAAATAATATTTTTTAAAATTATTGGTTTGCAGACTGTTTTGTTAAATTGTGAATTAAACCTGTTTAACACATGGGTTAAGCAGATTGAAACAAAATAAGCCCGTATTTAAATAGATTGTTGTTTTAATTGGTCCTAATTCATTTTGATCTCTTAGTTAAACAGTGTAGAACCATATACCCACCTAGCCACCTTTATATGTGGTTAGTAAAAAATAAAAAAAAATCTTTATTTGAATTTTCTAAACGAGTAGTTTTATCGTTTTTTTTATTAGTTTTATCGTTAAATTATCAATAATGGTATGGGTCAAAACAATCTCAACTAACAAAAGCAAATAAAGATATTGATTACAAAATATCAAAGTCTTCAAAATATATTAAAGGAGAAAAATTCAAATTAATTTGAATCTCATTCAATAATTAATAGGAAGATGATGTTGGTGTTTTTAGACTGAATAGCATTTAACACAATTCATTCCGGAAAACAGATACCATTGAAGACGACAGTTGCAACGCAAAAGACAAGACAACTTTGGGTCTGTTTCTTGTAATCGTTAGAGACCAATATCTGAAAAATCGATAATAATTAATTCCGATATAATCCTCTTTCGGATAATTATTAATAAAAAAACAAAAAGAAAGAAGGAAACTACAATTTACAGGGTGTAAATCAGAGTCATCATGTTTATAACGGTTAGTTCTCACTTTTTCAAATAAAATATAATTTTTGTGAGAGGGAAAAGAGGCTTTCAGGTTTGTTTACCGTTTCTGGCCCCAACCCAACACGCTCTTCCTCTTCCTTTTCTCTTCATCCTCTTTCGCTTACACACGCACACATGTATTTGATGCCACCACTCTCAGCCATCACCACCATTCCCATCATCCAAACCTTCTTCCTCTGAATGGGTTGCTTTTTTGGTTGTTTTGGTTCCTCCAAACACAGAAAGCACAAGCGCAAGTTTCAAGTAAGACACTTCAATTCCCTCACCCCTTCTGAACAATATCCCCAAGATTTTCTTTTTCGGTTTCTTTTATTTTCTCTTTCGGATAAAAATGTGATCTTTTCTTTCATTGCCATAACCCCTTTTCTTGTTTTTCTCAGCAGCCAAACAAAGCTAAGTTGTTATTTTTTCTTACCCTTTTTTCTGTTTCAGAGAAATGGTAGCAGCAATAGCAAACAAGAGCAACCTAGTGTCTCTTTTCTTCAGGATTGCTCAAAAAATGTGATTAACCCTATACCACAACTACAGTAAGCAACTCCCATCCATGACCTTCAATTTCATCAGTTACATTCTATTTTTGGAAGCTTTTGATATAGATAAATGTTGTTTTCCAACAATTTTTGTTAATGCAGGGATAAAAGTGAGGAGCAACTAAGTGTCAGCAGCAGAAAGAAAGTGACATTTGATTCCAATGTGAAGACCTATGAGCCTGTTTTGGCTGATGAAGTTGGAGAGAGAAAGAGCGAGGAAGGTGGAAAGGAGGAAGCTTTGGCTCAATCAAAGTCACCTTCATCCGAAGATAGTTCCGTGACTTCAACGGGCTCTTACCCTTCCAACCATAGGTACCAGAATTGCCGCGACAGTGATGATGAGGAGGAAGAGATTGATTATGTGGACAGTGATCTCAGTGATGAAGATGAAGATGGTGATGTCATCAGAGAAGAGTGCAATAAATTGGGTGAGGACTTTGGAGAAGATGGGATGGTTGCAACTATTGCTGCTGATCGTGTGTTTGCTGAAGAGGTTGATGTGAAGTCAATTGGGTCCAACCCCAATGCCAGAGACAGAAGTGTTTATGTTCATCCTGTGCTGAACCCAGTGGAGAATCTCACTCAGTGGAAAGTTGTCAAGGCTAAAAGAACACCACCATTAAGGCCTCAGAAAGAGAATGAGTTTGGGGTTGGTGTCAAAGAATCACCTTTCAGCATGAATTCAGAAAGTGAAACATCAAAGAAGTTGAACCAGGAGATCCGAGTTGATGCCAGCCTGTCGAATTGGTTGGCCTCACCAGAAACTACACCTGTTAGCAAGGCTGGATCAGTGACATCCTTTGCTGGTACTCCTGATAGGAGCACTTCACAAGGTTCATATTCTGTGATAAGTCATGAAGATAGGCCAATTTTAGGGGCATTGACATTAGAAGAGATTAAACAATTTTCGGCTACTTCGTCTCCAAGGAAGTCTCCAAGTCGGAGTCCGGACGAGATGCCTATTATTGGCACTGTTGGAACCTACTGGAATGTTGCAGGCTCTGCTGAGGATCCTGGCTCAGTCTCTTCCTTTAAAGGAATTCCAAACTCAACAAGCAAGTACAGAGAGGTAAAGATGAGGTGAACTTTTAAGAGATACTATTACTCATTGGTTAAGGGTGATTTCTGATTTAGACATACACTGGTGTGGTATTGCAGGATAAGAAAGTGAATTGGCACTCAACCCCTTTTGAGACAAGATTAGAGAAAGCTTTGAATAGAGGTGCTGCTTCTGCTTATGTTCCTCGTGTATTTTGAACAAGCTTGCAATGGTGTGTGGTTTTGGGGAAGGAATGAATTGTGCAGGGAATGTATTTGTTTATTCTTTTATAAACGTGATAGAGTGTGATGGTTTAATTTTCTATTATAATTTGTACTTGGCTTTAAAGTTCAACATGTTATGCGCGTCCCTTGGAAAATTCAAGTGCAGCTTATAACAAGTAATAATAATGTCTGTGCAGTCTTGCTGAAAATCATATTTCGTGTTTCCATGATATCATCATATCATATCATATTATAGTTTGTACTTGGCTTTAAAGTTCAACATGTTATACGCATCCCTCGTAAAATTCAAGTGCAACTTATAACAAGTAGTAACAATAATGCAACTTATAACAAGTAGTAACAATAATGCAACTTATAACAAGTAGTAACAATAATGCAACTTATAAATCATATCTTATAAGCATTCTTTAGTTTTTAACTGATGAAACTTGTGCCATAAATCTAGCTATCATCAAGGATACACAACCTGTGCACACATGCACTCGTAATACAACTAGTGGTCTTTAAAGTTATATAGAAGCAAATACTCCAACAGAAGCACTTGTCTCCATTACACCCATCTCGCCCCCCCCTTAGCATCTTATCCCACACTGTTTGAGTGCTGGACCTGTCTGCTTGGGCAAGAAAATATCAATTCGCACCCAAATCATTGAGAAAATTAAGGCTACAAGTATTGACCAGAGGACTACAATGGTGGGGGTTCTGTTTTGCCTTCCCATTAACCCTTTGAGGAAAGGATACAAGTGCATGATGACCCACAAGGAGAAGAAAAGCTTCCCAAAGAAAGGTCCCCATGAGACATAGCCATTGTTAATGGCATCAGAAATTCCAGCCACAATTCCCACCATATTTAAGATTACAATACTCGTTGGTGGGATGAGAAGAGTAGTCCACTTGAAGAGATAGAGCTGTCCAATTGCAGTGTCATTTGCTAATTTTGCTCTCACAGTGAAATTACTGTCTACTCCAGCAACTTTAAGGAGACCTTGAAATACAGCAAAAAGGTGTGCGGAAACACCCCCAATGACCCAGAACTGCTCGTTGCGCCACCAGTCCTGAATGCTAACCCCACTCCAGCGAAGCTCTAGCACACAGGTTAAGATGATGGATATAAATAAGGCCATTAACCAAAAGCTAGCAAGGTTTGACAGCTGCACAAAAGAGAAGCCTAACGTCATCAACATTGTTTTCCTTTCTTTTAAAAGTGATCATTTTGTAAATGTATATACAGTTAATGAGGAAGCCAGTCGTACTGTATTCAAGTTAACTGAATGTAATAAATTCATTACTGTACACCTACAGTGGGGATGATGAACTTTCCAGTCAGAAGACAGACAGCTGGAATAGTACAGTAGATCAGCAGAGGGATGGAAGTGAATGGATAGACAACGGAGTTAGTGTAGGCCAGCCTCTGTAGCCATTTTAGTTTTCCACTGTAGCCATACCACAAAGGGCAATAGCCACTAAAGAAAATCTCAGTAGAGCCCAGAGCCCATTTCAGAACTTGGTGTAATCGATCTGATAGATTTATAGGAGCAGATCCCTTAAAAGCTGCTTTCTTTGGCATGCAGTACACTGATTTCCATCCTCTACAATGCATGTTAAACCCAGTTAAGATGTCTTCTGTGACTGAGCTATAAAGCCACCCAATCTGCAGGAAAAAATAAAAAATAAAAAATCTTAACATGAGTTGATGATTCCTTAGCAGTCATGAAATTTCAAATAACTGCTTTCATATGGGAAATAAATGTCTAATTAAAACAAAATGCATTCTTGATGTGTGCAGAAGCCCTTCTATCAACAAATCTGGAATGTTTGTTTGTTTGTTTTTTATTTTTCATTTTAAGGACTTTTTTCTGTAAACAATGCAAAAGGGAAAGAGCTCATTGTAATAACTGGATTACCTCTTTTCCCCATTCAGTTTTCTCTTCATAGTCACAACTTATAACATGAATTGCTTCCTTAAGCAGTAGTCGAGCATTGGTTCCCTTTGGAAGTCCACCATCTTCCATCAAAGTAGAAGAAATGAAAACCGGTGATTGTCCAAATCGTTTCTCTAAACTTTTCAGGGACATGAAGGGTAATTCCTCTTCCTCATCGAAGTCTTCAAGTTCTTGATCAGTCTCGTCATCATCAGTTGTGGACTGAGAGTCACCAGAACAATAGCTGCAGCAAGAAGGCCAACAGCAACTCTTCATCTTTGGCTTTTTCTCAGAAGGTGGCTCACAGCCATATAATGCCTGCCTGCTGAACACACATCCAGTACCAACATACACAGGACCTTGAATCCCATCAAGGCATTTCATGTTGATCTATGATTCAAACAAAGCAAATTCAAGGAAGGAGTTAAGGATCTGTTACTGAAATTGCAATTTTTATTGGGGTTTAACAGAATATTCCTTACATCAAAGAAGACAGTATTGTGATTAGCATATCTGTCATTGCAATCGATACCATCAAACCTTCGTGGAAATTGGACATAACAGAACTTCTTTCCAAGTTGGGGGTCCATTAAAAAGCACATAGCCTCCCTAAGAACCTTGCTATTATTGATGTATTGGTCACAATCCAGATTCAATGCAAAAGGTGCATTGCTAATCACAGCAGAAACTCGAACCTTTTGAGGAAATACAGCATTGTAAGAGTTAGATACAGTTTTTCTTATATGTTGTTCTTATAACTGGATGTAATTAAATTATATACTTGAAGTTTTGGAATTTGAGCTACTTACCAGAGCGTTCATGGCACCTGCTTTCCTGTGGTGCTGATAGCCGGGACGTTTTTCCCGTGAAATATACACAAGCCTAGGCAGTTCCTTGCCTTCCTTGTCCAGTGCACCGGCACTTCCTAGACATACCTGCAAAGACAAGTCCATGGTTTTATTTGTAAGTTTTTGGTTTGTTAACTATCCAAAATTTTGAAGAGACAGTTTTTGAGACTGAATTTCAACTCCCGCCTCCCCCAGTTTGATTTAGACCAAAGAGGACCTTAATCAATAAATATTAACATTTGTTTTTGGCACAAAATCCAAATGCACACCAAAACAATAAACAGTTAAAGAATAAAATTGCCAAACCTGAATCATTCCTGGATGATCGTCAATGTTGTTCCCAGGCCATGGATTACCATCTTGCATCACCCACCCCTCTTCTGGTTTTTTCTGAGCCTTTGCAACCAATACATTAAGTTTCACCTTGAATTCTTCATACTCTCTCTGTAAAAGTGCAAAGGAAAATGATCCAAGTCTCACATAGTTAATTGAACAACATTAAAGTATACACTTATAAAAAAAAATGAAAAGCAACTTTCATGGCTTATGTATGTAGTACTCACCTTCATGGCCCTGCGATCCTTAACAAATGTGGGGTGCACCTTATCTTTCAAGTAATCAAGTTTCTGAGAGAAATAAAACTCAGGTGCCCTTGGCTGAATGTTATACTTGTTACAAAAGGGAACCCATATTCTAGCAAACTCAGCAGTTTCTGACAAGGTATCAAAGAGAAGCATAGAAGCACTGTCATCTGAGACATAGCAGCTAATCTTCTCAACAGGATAATCAACAGACAACACTGATAGAACGGTGTTTGCAGTTATAATAGGTGGTTCCTTCAAAGGGTCTGCGGTGGTCACAAAGATATCAACTGGGGCTAAAAGGTTTGGCTCCCCTTCACGCTCAAACCTCATGGATAAACGTTCAAGGTAAGTTTCACGAGTAATAGGGAACCACTTGGGGACTTGGTCAACTAGCCAAGATAATGCAAGCCATATTTCACAGACCACAGAGATTATCCATAAGGCAAGTGCATCATGCACTGGAGTTGTTATGCGCAAGTGGAAGAAGAAAACTAGGATAACGAGACGCATGATTATGACTATTCGATATGGGTTAATTAGGCTTGAAGCTATTGGAACTTTGCGCCACAAAGGTTGCCTTGACTCAGCCAGACTGCAAGGAGCAACACCTCCAAATATTAGTCATGGTTGCAGTGACGACAATAAGAGGTGAAAAAAATTTAATTAGGATGCATTTATAGTATAAAGGTTTTTTATATTGTTGTCAGATTCTAGTTTCTCATGTAAAATAAGATTGTAAAAGTCATATTTAACATAATTTCTAGTTAGTTAACAATCTAAGAAAATATTAATAGTGAAAAAAAATTAAACTAAAAGAAAAATATTTTCATATATGTAAATGACTTCAATTTATACATTTTGTTAGTGTAATATTTGTTTGCATAAACATCTAGAATAAATATTTGATCACTTTACAACGTCATCATATTCATTAAGAAATAGGATGTGACAAATATTTTATATTTGACAGTATATGTAAATTTAAGTTTACATAGATTTTCAATTCTTCAATTCATTAATGGTGTATTTGAGAGAAGACAACTTACAGGTAGTCATCTTCTCCTTGGTCATTGCTCATTAAACTTCTCTTTTCTTTCCGTTTCTCTGCATTGCTATAGAATGCTTTCTGCCCTTCAAAATCCTCATTAGCAGCTACACAAAAGAAAACCAACTCAGAAAAGTTAGTATAAATTAAGAGAAAGATCAGAGAAAGGAAAACCATTGTGGTGGAACATAATTAGCAACTTAGCATTAGAATTTGTTTCCATTCCGAAGTTAAATTAAAAAAAAAAAAAGATGTTCACCACTTCCAGCCACAGAGAATGCTTGACCATCGTTGTGTTGGTTGTAGTCTCCATTTTCCTGCAAAAGGACACAACAGAACCTCAGCACTTATATTCCATTTCCATAGTTCCAAATTAAATTAATTCTAATGTTGAGTAACAAAACAAGTATATTTGAAGGAGCAAGCAAAACAAGGTGTGAGGGGAATAAGCAAACTGAATACCTCATCCGAGAAACGGAATCCATTTCGGGAGTGAGAACCAGTGGTTAAGGCTGCACTCATGGCCATTGCAACTAGCAAGCGTGGATTGCGGAGAGAGCAGAAGGGTATTATTAATATAAGAAATGGCGGTTTAAGAGTGACCATAAAGGAAGAAAGATAAACACTTTAATGTAACCATCAAATAAAAAACACTCAGAGTTGGGAAGTCGTGGGTGTGATTCTGAGGTGACAAATACTTCATTTGTTGGATGATCATCACTTGCTTACTGTGCTATGCTACGTCTGCATGCCCATGCAAGTAGTATGCATATCTAGCTAATGTCTTCTACCTAACCTAAACTCTACTTTCTTGTTCTACAAAAATTGTTTAGTGATTCAGGAATAAGACATTTTTCTTTGTTTTTTGCTATTAAGAGTGTGATTTCAAGTCACCTATTAGCTTAACCTGATTTGACGAATTTATTATAATCTGGTTTGATGAAAACAATTTATTTAATGTAAAAAGTTTATTTCAATAACTTTTAATTTATTTTTATAAATTATTTCAACTAATTTAGAGTTTATAAGTTATTAGTTTATAAATTTTTAGTCTTTTCAATCTCTTTTTTTATGTTCACTATTTTATTTTATTTTTTAATTTATATATTTTTTTTTCTTATTTTACCAATCTCACCAATGTTACATTTTATCTCTTATAGTGTAAATCTTAACAGCACCCACAGCCAGCTCACCAATAATTTCCATTAAAGCATTAATCTTTGTTGCATCACCCTTTTATGATATAAACTCATCAAATCTTCACTATTTCTTTATAATATAAAATTTTAAAAATTATCTTAATTTTAATTTAAAATGATAAGTCATTATAAATAAATTCAAATATTAGAATATACAATTAAATAACTAAATATATAATTTAATATTTATCAGTTTATTAACTAATTTTACTAAACAATTTTAATTTAATCAATTATAAGCTTTTAGATTTTAAACTCCTCACTTATAGTTTATAATTTTTCACATAACTTACACACTAAGTTATGCCAAACAGTATTTAGTTATAACTTATAATTAATTAGTAATTAGTTAAATTAAAGATATAATTAAAATAAAAGATAATAAAAACAAACATGGTTGAGGTAATCTAACGGAAGAAAGAAAAAAGTTTTGAAATGTATATATCACTCGTAGCAAGAAAAATGAAATACATATATAGTTGAAGTACATGCTAGCAACAAAAATAAGTTGCTTATGTAAACACCTAAAAATTTCTCCTATTTTAGATATGCATAAACAAAACAAAAGTACACAAGCAGGTGCATGGGTAATTCAGAACCCCATCTCTCTCTCTCTCTCTCACACACACATCGTCTGTGGTTCACAACATAATAGTTCTAAAAACGAAACGCAAACTGAATATCTTACTTGATGATGAAATTTTTGGGTACTCCACCTGTAACAAGGTTGGGAAACACACTGTTAGTGCAGGCTTTTTGTTAAACCAAAATTGTCTTTTTACATTGCATCTATGTTGATTGTTGATCTCATAGTACTAGATTTACTGTGAAGTGGAAAGCTGATGTATATATTTCTATATCATTTCCTAATTTTTGGTGGTAATTTACTAATTTCTTGATGGAAACATTACTTTCCACTTTGTCTTATACAAGAGATTTGTAATATAAAGGATAATTATGCTTTTGCTAACAATTCTATGCATTTGCACCTGTTGTACGAAATCGTTGGCATATAAATGTCAATTTTAAGTTGGCACATCATAATTTTGGCATCTTTTATTCTTAACTTATTTTCTAACAAAGGGAGGTGAACAAATCTATTTACGTCCTTTTCCTTTTCTTTTAACAACTTGCCTCACTTTCCCATGAAAGTTCCGTTCAACTTGTAATTTTTCTTCAACTTTGTACTGATAAAACATAAAAACTTAATTCTTCTTTATTCTTGTAATCTTGTCACTGCCAATAAACGAAGTATTTATTTATTTTAATTTTAATATAAACTACCTTATATTAAAAATATGAAAAATCTTTCAATGTGTTTGATTTCAGAGAAATGGAGAAAAGAAAAAAGAAAAAAGAAAAAAAGGATTTTCTAATTTTATCTTGTTTAATTTAAAAATTCGAAGTAGAATTCAGGAATATAAGAGGATTATAATTCCTTACTTTTTTTTTTTCATCCTTTCAATAAAACTTTGGAAGAGATGAAAAATAATTTATAATTTTTAAAAGATTTAAATAATTTTTTAGTTTTTATAAATAACATGTATTTTTATTTTATTTTGATCCTTTAAATTTTTTGTTCTTATTTTAGTTTTTTATTTTTTTTTAATTTTAGTAATTATTATCAAATAACAATATTAATTGATAACACAATAAAGACATTCATATTTCATATAGTCATAGATAATTTTTTTGTAAATTATATTTTAAAAATTTTTATTTTTTAGTTTGATGTTATCAACTATTTTAAATAAATAAAAATTTAAAAATATAGTTTATCAAAAAATTATATATAATTATTCTGTAAGACTTTTTAAGAACGAAACAAGTCAATAACTTTTTAATATTGTTATTACATTATCATTTAATATTACTTAATAGTATATATTAAAATTTAAAAAATATTTAAATGAATAAATTAAAAAAATATTATTTTACAGAAATTGAAATATTATTTAAACCTTTTCAAAATATCTTAAAAAAAATTATCTTATTAAAAAAATTTCAAAATGATAAAAAAGATAAGTTGGAAGTTTTCTTTTCCTATGAAATTTTTTGGTTTAAAAAGTTTGTCAAAATTATACATAAATAATAAATGTTTTAAAATATCTTTTTTCTTTTTCTACTAAAAAAAGAAAAAAATAGTTTACGCTTATTCAATGAAATATAAATAAATTTAATCCATAAAAAATACTATCCACTAAATAAAAAATAATACTTAATACAGTACTACTTTTATTTTATTGAATGTTATTTTTTAAGAGAAAAAATAGTCCTTTAGATACAAAATTTTAAATATTAAAATTTAATGTTTAAATTTGATTGGCTAAGTATTCACTTAAAAGGCATTTATTTCTTGAATTATTTTTTTATTTTTAAATATATGATAGTAAAAATATTTATTCTCATATTTATTAGAAAGTTATCAATAAATATTTTTGAGTATATTTTATTTTCAGAAAAATTACATTTCCATGTTTAAACCATTTTTATTTACATGCTAAGTAGCTGAGAATGTTACTTTGTCATGGAAATATTGATAGTTATTTTAAATACTATTATGACTTATTTTCTACTTTTATTTTTTATTTTAAAAATTCAAAATATTTTAAAAAATATTAAAAATGAAACAAATGTGTTTTTAAATATAAATATTTTTTTCTTATGATAATATTCTAAAAAATGCATTCCTAAAAATATAACAATATAACTTAAAACAAACGGCCTTAAGATTAAATCTAAAGCTTTTACAGTTTTGTTGTTACGATGAAATTTTCAATTAAAAATTGATGCTTCAAACATATGTTGCTTCAAGGCTTTGTTTTTACAGGAATAATCTCATATTACTAAACTGTCACGGTTGTATATATATATTATATAAAGAAAAAAAAAAAACTTTACGGTTTCAATCGGTCAAAATCCATCACTTCAAAAATTATGGACACACCATCAAGACCGAAATTATATTTTTTAAATAATCATATTAATTATTTTTTCTACTTAATCATATTAATTACATCACATAAACTAGAGTATAGAGAAGACACAAGTCTCAATCTCTTTTAAGTTGAAAGAATTTTCGTCATTCTTCCCCAAATTTTAACTAACAAAAGAAATAGAATAAATTAAAATAATATTTTCTATATTTTATACAAATTATATTTAATATAATTCTTATATTAATCTTTCTTAATATTTGAATATATTATACTTATATATTATATTAATCTTTTTTAATGTTTAAAAATATTGGATTATATTCCAATATAATATAATGATATCTCTTATAAAGAAGATTAATGTAAATCTTAAAAAATATTATGTATAATTCAAAAGAATCTCTAAAAATATCAATATAATTTGTTCAAAAAATTAGTTAATTGACACCATATGTTTATTAATTAATTTTTATCTTATTTTTTTTATAAATTTAATTATATTTTTAATTTTTTTGATATCATAATTGTATTGTTTAATTTTGGTCTTTATATCTTAATTATGTTTCTCAAATTTTTTCTCACCATCATGATTTATTTAATATTAAAATTATTAATTTGCTTATAATGAAAAGACATTCTTTTTGTTGTTTATTATTGTAATAAAAAAATAAATTATCCACAAATATTGTTAACATAACAACTAAATCAATACATTTAGTTCAACGTAACAATTTAGGTCATTTATATCAAATATTTTGTGTTTTTGAACTAGTAGTCTAGTAAACTAAATTTATTTTTTGTCATGTCATACTCCACTTTAGACATTAGCTAATTTTTTTAATTATTGGATAAAATCAGGATAGAGAAACTTAATTATAAATAAGAGAAAATTTAAAAATTCAATTGACATAATTAAATTTAGAAAATTTAAATTATATAAAGATAATATCTAAAAAAACTAAAAATGTAATTACACTTTTATATTATTAAAATAATAAAAAAAATATTTTGTTCATATATAACTTCATCAAATACAATTTTATTCCAGACATAATTGAGTATTAATTATAGCTGTCTCTTTAAATAAAGATTCAAGCTATAAAAGGGGGAAAAAACTTTGGACAGCCAAGGAGTATAGACATCGAAAGAGAGATAAGAAAAGAAAAAAAAAATTGATTCATATTATATGTCAAGAGAGATATAGAAAAATAAATAATAATAATAAGGTATTTACACTATTTAGATGTTAAAAAATGAAGACTGCGTAAATAAAATGAAAAACGTGATTTGTCTCTTGTTCAAATCACAGTTTATAAAAAAAAAAAAAAAGAATACTTAAAATTTAACTATACAACAAAAATAAAAGTCTTGTTCTATTAAATGAGATCACTTGTAGAAGTAAGGTAATATTGTTGAATTTGAGTAAAGATTTATTTACCACAAGATTTCTCTTAATAGTTTTTTATCTTAATTTTATTTTTAGTTTGTTTTTCTCCTTTTAATAGGGTTATTTAAACTAATAATCATGCTAGAAATATTAAAAAAAATGATTTTACTGGAAATAGAATTCTTATTGGGGTGGGATTTTAATGGGTCTTTAATTTTTGTCAAGGAAAATAGAAAACTTGGAGAATACGTGGAAATTTGGGCTAATTCAGTCTGTTAGTGCGTGTGAATTATGGACACTATCTGGGCTTGTGATTTGGGCTGCAATTTTGTGAAAGCTGGACCCTATTTGCAATGAACATAAGGAAAGCCGATGATGCTTAAAGCCCACTTCCCAACCCAGAGCAATTGTAACTCCTAAACCTCTAATTAGAACCGTACCACACTTTTGGTCTGATGTATGGTCAGTCACATTTAAAACTTAAATAAACTTTCGGAGAAGAACGTGAAAACTAGAAGATGTATAAAGTGGTCACTTAATAATTTACAAACCAAAACAGAAGAAATAATAATAATAATAATAATAATAATAATAATAATAATAATAATAATAATAATAATAATAATAAAGAAAAACGTATATATTTAACTCATTACGTGTGATTCAATATAAAGAAATTTTTCCATCAAGTCTTGGAATACAATAATAATAAAATTATCAATAATGACAAATTACTAGTGAATTATGACTATAAGTCTTGTAATATACTTTTGCATATTTTATGATCACATCTAACTAGTGAATTATGACTATAAGTCATGATTTAGCAAAGACTAAACTCTTCATCATGCTACTTTGTTATTAAAATGTTTTTCAAAGAGGGGTCAACATATACATTCCCATGTGCACTTAATGTGTGCTTTTAATGTGATGTGGACTAATTGAATTAAACAATTATTTATGTTAATTGATTTGTAACTCAAGCCTCATTTTTTTATCATTTGATTGTTAACTATAATGACTTATCTCCCTATTTTTTTTTCTTTTGTTATGTGTTTTCTTTATATTTCTCCTAAACGATGGGTTATTTTGTTCTTATGAATGTTATCTTAAATAAGAGATAACTCCTTCTGTCTCTACTATGACGTATCATAATGATGTCTTTATTTTAGTTCAACCTCTTTTCTTTGATAAGATATGATTGAATGATAGGTTTAGGATAGCCTTTCATCTTCCCTACCAAAAATTTTGGCAACATTCTAGAGAGTAAAAGTTCCCAAACCTCAAGAAGATATGGTTTTGAGTGACAAAAGATTCTTTCACACTAGAGTCATTCCCTTGTAGAGCAAAAACATAAAGACTACAATTGCAACAAGAGGTGAGAAAAAAATCTTACAACATAAAAGCACTAATGAAGACCATAACATCAACACTAGAATGTCTAAGAAGGACCACTAGAACTTTCATTTTGCATATTATGTTAGTTGTAGGATAGTTGGTACTCAATACTAAGGTTAACTTTAGGGACATTTTTGACTTTTGTTTCTAAATGAAGTTTCATATTACTTTTACCAAACAATGAGATGCATATATTATATGATATTTTGAAAAAATTTTATGTAAATAATTTAAATTTAGGTATTTATCAATTTCTATCTAAAGTTTTACATTTCATATTTATCCATTATTGTTTCTAAAAAAAAAATTATTTGAAAAAATTGCTTCATATACTAGATTACAAGATATATGTCACATCAACATTGTGTTGTTGTTATTATTATTATTATTATTATTATTATTATTATTATTATTATTATTATTATTATTATTATTATTATTATTGTTATTATTATTATTATTATTATTATTATTATTATTATTATTATTATTATTATTATTATTATTATTATTATTATTATTATTATTATTATTATTATAACTATATTCAATAAGGTGTTATAATGTTGAATATTTTATCATACATTTCACAATCCTTAAATCTAATATGACCTTACTGTATTTCTTCTTTTTCCAAATTTATTCCTATCTTTTTTTTTTATTTTGAATTGAGTCTCAAGAATGATTGATAAATCTACAACATATATATTTATAAAACCTTGTTGACAAGTTTCAATGCATTACCTTGGTGAATATCATCATAAAATAATCCATATGTATATACTTTTTAATGATTCATGTGTTAAATGATTTAAATGGAAAAAATGTACATGAATACATTAATTTTCTTGGAATTTTAATGTAGAGAAAATGAATAATAATAAAAATGTACATGAATACATTTCAACCTTTTCTCCTTATTTGGGTCACAACTTGAACTATAAAAATGTGATTGGAATGATATTGGTTTCCATGAAACTATTAAACATAGTTCTATATTTTTCATGAAGAGAGTTTGAATAGATTCAACATAGATAATTTGAACTTAATGCTGATGTTAACATGTTGTCTTGAAAATAATAACATATGTGCTTTGTTTTGAGCATATATAAAGTTATAAACATTGAAATGGCAAGAGAAAGTTATCAATTTTTCAAGTACAACATTATCTAAAACTTTGGAGAAGACTCCGAAAGCCAGTTCTAACTGTAGAATGCATGAAGGACCAAAAATCAAGAGCATCAACTAACACATTTTTCCAATAGATTGTGTTGGCCACTTGATGAGTCAAGGTCACTCAACAAGTTCAAGGGCTTGCTCACTGCCAATACAATTATTTTTTCAATATTTTTCCACCTTCTAACCTTGCAACCATGTCCAATGGGTTTAAGCTCTATATTTTGGTGATTTTTACCTTTTAATAAGCATGTGTGTTTTTAAGGTCCAGAAAGCTCAAACTCACTATTTAAAGAAAGAAATTACATATCAAGAGGTTATTCTTTGACTCATCTAAGGATTGGAGTCAAGGAAGAGCTTGAGGATTCATAATTGGTTAGTGGACCTTGAAGAATATGGTTTGATTCTCAAAGATTCATGACTAATTTCTATCTTTTTCTTATCTTTGGTTTTGTGTTTAGCTGCTTTATGAGTTTTCAACTCCCTTTGGATTAAGTTAGGATGAACTATGATTTTAATTTAATAATGTGGTCCTAAAAATTGATTTTCAAAAAAGCTTTTGATACTTTAGATTGGAATTTTCTCTTGCAAGTGTTACAAGCTTTTGAATTTTAGGCAAAATTTTGTTTTTGAATTCTCACTATTCAACAATCAACCAAGTTCTCTTTCTCTATTAATGGCCATTTTGTGGACTCACTAGACATGGAGACCACTTGTTCTCTTTTCTTTTTTGCCTTGTAGAGGATGTTCTCAATAAAGGTATCAACAAATTGTTCCTAAAAGTGAGTCTTCTTCCTATGGCTGGTCCTAAAGGTCTTCTCACCCCTTCTTATGCTCTTTATGTTGATGATGTAATGATTTTCTATTGGGAACTTTGAAGAATTTAAGAGTTATTATGTCTTTTTTAAAGTCTTATGAAGAAGCTTTGTGACAAGTTTTCAATCTTGAAAAGAGTAAATTTTACATGCTATCAATTCCTTCTTATAGGAATTTGCAGATCACAAACACCTTAGGCTTTCATGCTAGACAATTGTCAATTACTTATCTTAGAATACCTATCCTTATAGGGTGTCTCAAAGCCACTCATCTTCAAGGGATAACAGATAAAATCAAAACTAAACTTGCTTCTTGGAAAGGGTCCACTTTTTCCATAATGGGGAGAATCCAACTAGTGAACTCCACTATCACTAGAATGATGCTATATAAATTTCAAATATATAGATGACCAACTTCCTTGTTGAATTCAATTGATAAATGAGTCCCCAATTTTGTTTGGGTAGGGGACATCTTTACTAGAAAAATTGTCATTATTGCTTGGTATAAAACTTGTTATCCTCTTTTTAAGGGAGGGCTTGGTATTAGATCTTTCAAGGTGTTGAATGAAGCTACTAATATTAGGTTGGGATGGAATTTCCTCTCTTCTAATTACCAATAAACTAGGTTTTCTAGAGCTTGTTTCCTCAAAGGTAATTATTTAAAATCTCATTTCATAAAATCTTCTATTTGGTATGCTATTTCCCCCAACTTCAATATTGTTTTGGAAAGTTCAATTTGGCTTCTTGGTAATGGAAAAAACATAAATTTTAGGTGTGATGCTTGGTTATCTAGACCAATTGTTGACATGATGGGTATTCCCTTCTAATTGCATAATTCATTAAAATCCACAATTGATCTTTTCATTCATTAAGGAAGATTGAACATACCACAAATGATTAAATATGATTTTTCTTCCCTTGAAACTGAAATCAACAATGTTATAATTCCTCATGATTCTCCCCTTGATTGCAGAGCCTTTACTTATTATCTTTTAGGAGATCTTACTCTTAATCTTGCTTTATCTTTTCTCAAGCAACAACAAGTTTCAATAATGTATAAGCTAATATGGAACCTTTGCATCCCACCTTTTAAATGTTTCATTTTAAGGAGGCTACTTCATGGTAAAATGTCTATAGATGAAAATTTATGGTCTAAGGGTTGCACTATAGTCTTTGCATGTAGTTTATGTGACAAAGATTATGAGTCCTTTGAACATCTCTTCTTGGAATTCCCTTTTGCTTGTGCCTGTGGGATTGACTTAGTTACTTTATTTGACAACCCGTTGACAAATCCAATTTTCTTTTAGTTTGGAGATTTGCAAAAGAAATTGGGGCTCTCAATTGCAGGACTAATTTTGACTATTGTAATTCGTACTTTTTACATCATATGACATTTTAGAAATGAACTTAGATTCCAAAATAAGTTTGTCTTATATAACAATGTCATTTCTCTCATCACTGATGAAGTTTCTTTATTTGATAATTTATCTTTTAGTACATCTTTATCCATTGTTAAGTTTGAAATTTTAAAGCATTTCTTTATTAATAGCCACCCTAGGCGTGCTCCATGCATCAAAGAAGTCATGTGGTATCCTCCACTTTGTAATTGGGTGAAATCCAACATAGACAATATGTTTTGATGATTTTTTTGTGATTTTAGTGAGGCATTTGTTGGTTTAACCTCTGACTCAAGTGTGATTATCAACTGGTTGTTATTGCATTCTCTTCTTCAAAAATCGTTCCTTGAAATCTTTTAAATAAATGGACAAATTTCATTCATATCATTAAGTGAAAGAATTTTTAGATTTCTCACATTTATAGAAAAGGTAATACCTGTGTAGATAGTTTAGTCTTCCATGGTCTAACTATTTCTGATTTTTTTTGTGGGACACTATTTCTATTTTCATTAGTGAGTCTTTATCCAAAAATAGGAATGATCTTCCCTTTTATAGGTTCAGATAGTTGTTTACTACTCTTAGCTTGGGTTTGGTTCATGCCCTCTTGCTTTTTTGTACCTATTTTTCTTGTTTTTAAATATGTTATTGTGGTTTGCAACCTTTGCTTTGTTGGGTTTGGGGTGCCATCCTGGTTGGGATACCTTCCTCACCTAGCATTTGCATACCCTCTTCTGCTATTGGAAATTGGGATTTAGACTATTATAATTCAATAGTCATATAATTATTAAACATATGAATAATACACACACAGACACAGACACACACACACACACACGTGTGTGTGTGTGTGTGTGTGTGTGTGTGTATTATCTCTCTTAATGCTTATAAGTTATAACCAATCTTGATAACTTAGGGGATTGTGATTCATAAGTGAGGATAAAAAAGTTTTATTACTTAAAGAATTATGATTAAACTAAATTAGAAAAATTGGAAGTAAATTGCATAACAAGGATTTAGAAGAAAAAGACATTAGGGAAAAATCAAGGGGATTCCAATAGTTAACTATTTTTATAAGTAATTTTTCATCAATGTTTAATTGCATTCCTTGTTCTTCAATTAAATGAAAATACAAAAATTCATAATTTCTTCTTTTCTATCAAATCAAAAGAGTAATTAATTAGTTATTGAGTTACTAATCCATAGTCCTCGTGTATTTGACAATTCATACTTTTACTTTATTATTTGTATGTCCGATACACTTGTTATGTTAACAAGTTTTTGGTATTGTTACAAAGTTGAATATGTTTTCATACATTTTCATAATTCTTATATCTAATATGGACTCATTATATTTCTTCTTCTTTGAAATTTATTCCTATCCTTTTTGTTTTGAACTAAGTCTTAAGAATATTTAACTTAAACAAACTTCGTTCATTGAAGGGTCCTTAACACCTTCTAAATAAAAAATGACCTTAAGTCCAACTAAGACATTATAATATAATTTCTAGGACCATTTCTCTACATTTCAAACTAGACTTCCTAGTCAACTAATATAAATCTCCAAGAATATCTCATCTTATCTTAAAATATGTGTTGTCACCATGGGAATACAATGAAGCCCCATTAATTCCATCCAATTGACACCATAAGTAGTTGAAATGCCTCTTGACCATTGATTCCACTCAAAGATTGTAGTCATCCAACGACACCTTTATTCCCATGTTAGAACCTAGCTTATATTTACAATACTATTCAATTTGAGTAGGTATCCATCTCAAATTTGGTAATGGTTCAACTCATACTTATACAATAACAACATTGCTCTCCTTCTAAGGTATACATCTTGAATCATTAATTGCATTATCCCTAATTAAGTATAAGAGTCTAGAGTTTAGGGTTTATGTTTACAATACTATTCAATTTGAGTAGATATCCATCTCAAATTTGGTAATGATCCAACCCACTCTTATAAAATAACAAAATTGCTCTCCTTTTAAGGTATACATCTCAAATCATTAATTGCATTATTCTTAATTTGAATATAAGAATCTATCCATACATCATCACCTCACCATTAGGTGATCTATCTCCAAACAAATTTCATGACTTTGCATATCATTTAAAGATCCACTTAGAGTCTTATACAAACTAGTGATGCACCTCCAACTTTGGATATAATATGCAATTTACAATTTAGGCCTATAAAACAACACTTTCATTTTATTTAAAATTTAACAGATAATTGTTAAAATGGTCCCTTTATTTATTTAAAAAAATCAATTAAATCCTTGTATTTTTCAAAGTTTCAATAAAGTCTTTTTTTATTAAAAAAAACTTCAATTATACCCTTAGTGTAATACGTCATTAATTTATAAATTTTATAGTTTCAATTTATGAATAATTATAATTTTTAATCGTCACTAGATTGATTATTTATTTTTAAATAAATAAAATAAAATATAATTAAAAAATAAAATCTTTAAAAAATAACATTAGGGATTCAAAAGAACTTGATTGAAGTATAATTGAAAAAAATATAATTGAAACATTTTTTTTTTAAAAAAAAAGACCAAATTGAAACTTCGAAAATATAATGACTTAATTGAGTTTTTTAAATAAAAAAAAATAATTTTAACAATAAAGCTAAATTTTAATAAAAATTATGAATATATATGATCTAAAATTCTCTCTTTTTTCATAAAAAAATCTCTCTCTTTCTCGTTTATTTTAGTTTATTTTTTATAAATAATATTTTAGAAAATAATTATGTACAATCTAATGATGCTAACAAAATTAACTGAGATTTAATCAAATTGATTCACATCATAATCTTTAATAAAATGTTACCAAACTTTGTCTAATCAAGTACAAACGTAATTATAATTGGTTGAAATAATTTTTTTTTCCAAAATTTGATCCAGTACAACTTATATTCAAGCCCAAGCATGCTTTATAAGTATTCTTCCAAATCCTCTTGCAACTATCTTTTCTTTTTTAGACTAAAAATATTTAGGCAAATAGATTTAGAGTAAATTACAATACTTCCTTCTTCTATGAAATACTTAACTACCTTCTTTCTAACTTCGAAAATTTTTCTTTTCTATGGAAGATGAATACAAGTTACACTTTAGTCACTTCTAATTAATTCAAGCAACATTCTTTATAGTTGTGAACAATATATGATTGAGTTTTTCGAAAAGAAGGTTTCTTCTCTACAACTTTCAATGTTAATGGATAGGTTAAACATCCTATTATTAATTTTAACACTTCAGAAAGCGAAACCAGATTTTAAACACTCTGTCTATTTGAGAACTTCATCCAAAATTTTTATTTCATTATTTAAAGTCACAAATTTAATACTAAAAGTTCAAAGCTAGCTATATATGATGCATAAAATCATAATGAGAGAAAAAAATACCCGCAATAAGCTTTTACATTAAAATAGACTAAAATATAACCTATGTTTATTCTGATAAGAAAAGAAATGTAATTTATTTAAGTTAAAAAAAGGAGGTCGTTAAGCATCTTTTAGAAAGGGGAAAGGTAACCTATTCAAAGTTTCAAAATGTCATTATTTATTATAAGCACTGGGCAATTATTAATTTGTATTGGCACTTAAAACTCATAAATTACTTAACAATGATTGGTCAATGTGATTGAAAATGAACTAGCTCTAAACCTATGCAACACACGGGGCTTAAGATTAATGGCAGTATGATGACAATTAAAGAAGAATATGACAAAAATATAAGATGAGAATCAATGAAAATATAAGTTCACATTTTTGTATTATGTAAATATTAAAATTGTATAGTATATATTACAATTACTATATTTAATATTTATCTATGAAGTATTCATTTCATAATATAAAGATGAATGTAAATTTTTTTATCTCATTATATAAATATTGAGCACAATAAATAATCTTTTGATTTTTATAAAATAAGATATTTTTTATTTTAGTCTTTATTTTTTGTTTAATTTTTTAAAAATTTAAAAATTTTCATTTTAGTTATTACTTAGGAAATAAAAAAACTAAAATCAAAATAAAAATTTTAAAAAAGTTAAATATAAAATTTTCTACTTTATTTTATTACTCAGCCAAATGTTGATAAGCATCACTCTCTAGATTATTTTGTGAAAGTTCTTATTCTAGAAGACCTTGCTTTAGGGTGCAACGTGCATAATCTAATCTAATAATTTTGGGACATGAAAAGTAAAGCCCCTGTTTTAAGAATCTAACTGTGTTCTAATTCGATTTTGAGAAATCAAGTTTTTATAATTTAATCAAATTTAAATGATCATTAGTAAAAATGAAAAACTAGAAACTATATAAATAATTATATAAAAGTGAAATTTAATATTTATATTATATTAAAAATTTGTTAACAACATATTCGTTTATCAAAAAAAGTAACAACATAATCGTACGATGTAGGCTAATGTCGTGCACAACTTATATTAAAAAGATTATATTAATGTATAATCACTATTAGTATATTTACCTATAGCAAATTAGATATTAACGTTATTTCATTATTAATATATATTTTTACTCTATAATTTGAATATTATTATATTTTTTTAGTAGATATTGTTATGTCTTTTTTTCTGCAAAATATTAATTGGTCTAATATAATAACTATTAGTTAAAATTTGTTACATTAATTTGAAATGTCAATTTCTATTAGGAAATGAAAACAAGAATGAGTGTTAAAATATAATTTATTAAAAGTTCTATTTAGGAATTTACATTATATTAAATATGAGTATCATCATATTTATAATATGTTGACAATTGAGAGAGTATTTTATACATCTAACTTTTATATATTTTTATTTACTTTTATGCCTTAAAAAATAATATAATTTCCTATAAAATTAAATGTAAACCTTAAAGGTCGTGGGTTTGGGAGGATTTATTTTCATAGAACAAGAGTATTTTGAGTTAATTAATTTTTGTCTACAATTTTTAAGTTTTATAGATAAAATAAATTCTTAAATTAAGTGCATTACATATGTTATCAATACAAATCAATCATTCTAGACTAGTATTAAGATTCAACTCAGATTAATTCCTATCCAAGAATAATGGACATAAATACACTGTAGTTTTGAAATTTTCTTAAAATATTAATAAAAAATATCTTAAAATAAATTTATATCTATTCACGTTTGAGATAGAGAATGGAGAACACAAAAGCTCAATAAACATGCACCCTCCCCAATTCTGTCTAACCATGAACCTGAGGTGAGTCATGCAGCTCACTTCTATTTATACAAGATGCCTTCCACCAATTCCCTACACATGTCCTCCTAGAATACTCTCAAAGGCTACACGTCTATGTATACACATGATCATGTTTGCCTTGTACGTGGTATTGATGCGTTTTAACAGTCTTGGAGGTCACATTGGCTAATAGTTCAAAGTCTGTTTAAGGTTTCACTAAAAGCTGTGATATACCTAATCAACATGTTTGGTTGACCCACAAGGTGCGAGTGGGGCCACCTTAGAGGCAACTTAGGCTATGTGAACTATTGCTACAATCAAGCTTTATAGCCCTTCCCCAATCGGATTAAGCACTAAGCCTAAAGGACATAGGTGCTTAAGTGTCCTATGCAGGTCGCCTTTTATGGTTACTATTCTGGTCAAATGGTTCACACTTCAAAGGCTCAATACTTAAGTGTCCATAGTCAGTTGATCAATATTATGGACTATAAGAACATATCTAGTAAGGTGAAAGTACTTTGCAATAGTCAAGCTTACTTTGACATACTTGAGTCTTACGTGTTGCTCTTGGCTGAACAGTTCACAACCCTCCAAGCACTAAACCTATGAGACAAAAGCACTTATGTTTGTTTGATAGTTCACAACCTACCAAACACTAATCCTTCAAAATATGAGTACTTAAGTGCTTTTTTAAATACAACTTGTATCGCTACATTGGACTTAGAATTGATCAGAGAGTTCATTATCCTTAATTACACATGCAACCTCAATTAAAAAACAAGAAAAATGGAACTCGTATTATTAGGCAACCGTCGTCCTATATAACAAGACAACCTTCATATTAAACAAAAACATTAAACATGTAAAGGGTAATTGTTGAATATTATTATTAATTTTAAATTGAGATTATAGAGCTGTTATCAAGAGGTTGTTCGAATACGCTCTTGCAAGATGGTGGAAGGAGCAACAACACCTATCTTGAACTTGAGCTGAGAGTGACGAATGGTTTAGTGAGCAAGTCAGCAAGTTGCAATCCTGTAGGTACGTGAAAGACTTGCAACTTATTGGTTTGAACAAGATCACGAACAAAATGATAATCAATTGAGATGTGCTTCATTTTGGAGTGGTATAATAGATTAGTACAAAGGTAGATAGCCCCAAAATTGTTTGAGTAAATTGTAGGCTGAGTGGAGAATGACAAGTGAAGCTCTTTGAATAATTCTTGCAGCCGAAGAAGTTCCATTATAGTAGAAGCAATTGCTCGATACTTGGCCCAGTGGATGACTTTGCAACGCTATGCTGTTTCTTGCAAGACCATAAAACAGGATTGAAACCAAAGTATATAACATAAGCTGCAGTGGATTTGCAGTTAGAGGGGTCTCCTGCCCAGTTTGAATCACAAAATGTAGTGAGGGATGAGGAAGCGTTTCTTGTGAGATGCAAGCCATGATCAATATTCCCTTTGAGGTAAAGAAGCATCCGTTTGTCTGCTTGGATATGAATACTAGATGGAGCATTGAGATGTTGTCATAAGCAATTCATAAGGAAGGAAATGTCAGCCCGTATGAGAGACAAATATTGGAGAGATCCAATAATTTGTAAGTCGAGACATCATATAATGAAGTATTAGATGGAACTTGTAGAGAACAAGTAGTAGACATAGAAGTGCATGTTGGCTTCGTATCATGCATGTTAGTGGAGATAAGTAGCTCTCTAATGTAATGATTATGAGTTAGAAAGATACCCTCCTCTGTTGGCAAAAATACTACCCCAAGGAAGTGAGTTGGGAAACCCAAATCTTTGAGGGAGAATTTGTTGGATAAGGCAACTTGGAAATTGAGCAAAAAATTATTATTGTTACCTATTAAGAGCATGTCATCCATATAAAACAAAACATAGGCAATGGTGTGGTCCTTGTGATAGACGAACAAGGATGTATCTGATGTGGCATTTAGAGAAACCAAAATCCAGGAGAAAGGTGCCCAGGGCATTATACCAAGCTTGGGCGCTTGTTTTAGTCCACAGAGTGCTTTATTCAATTTGCAAACATGATGAGGATATTGCGGATGAACAAAGCCATAAGGTTGTGCCATATAGATGTCTTTAGAAATAGTGACATTGAGAAAGACATTAACATCCATATGTGATAAGGACCAATTGTGGCGAGATAGTTTGAGGTTTTACCCCATGATTGAAAGCATCAATGTAATCAACACTAGGCTGTTGGTTGAACCCCTTTGCTACTAATCTAGCTTTGTAGCGTGCAATTGAACCATCAGTGTTTCTTTTTAGGCGAAAGACCCATTTGCAACCAATGATATTGTAAGAAGAATGTGGTGCCATGAGGGTCCATGTGCCATCGGCCAAGAGGGCATTGAACTCATCACACATTGCGACTTTCCACTCATTATGGGTTGGGAGGGATTAACAAGGTTTTGTGGATCTGTTTGTGGTTCAAGTTCATTATGGGTAAGATAGGTGGTTATTGGTGAGTTGGATGTGGGAGAGATTTGTGGTGGAGGATTTATAGCCACTGGGTTAGGAGTAGTGGGGCAGTTTGAGATAGAGGTAAGGTTTGAATTTGAAGGGGCTAGGGTAGTGGAGTTTGTTGGTGACTCAATATTATTTGAATTGGAGTTTTGTAAATATCAAAATTTGTGGGAGTGATATTAAGGGAGAGATTCTGAGGAGTACAAAGTTAAATTTGAATTTGTAGAGATGAGATGATGGAGGGATAAGGGAAATATTTTCAATAAACTAGACATGACGGGAAACGAAAATTTTCTGAGTGATTGGATTGAAACAAATGTATGCGCTGTGAGTGAGACTAAAAGCAAGAAAGACACAAGGTTGTGATTTGGGTGTGTAGGGTGCTAGATAAGAGTAACATAAGCAACCAAATGTTTTAAGTTTGACATAGTTTGTAGATTGATTAAATAACTTTTCAAGAGGAGAAATCATGTTGAGATTAGGTGTGGGTAGTCTATTAATGAGGTAGGCAACAATTTGAAGTGAGTAACACCAGAATTTAGTTGGAAGGTTGGCATGATGAAGAAGACAACGGTTGTTTCAATTAAGTGACAATGTTTTCTTTCAGAAAGACCATTGTGTTGAGGTGTATGTAGAGGGGTTGTTAGATGAGTAATTCCATTTTTATTTAGGAAAGAACATAACTTTATGTATTCACTATCATTACCAGAATATAGTTTTTGTTGTAACTTTATGTATTCACTACCATTGTGAGAATATATAGTTTTTATTGAACAATTTAGTTGCTTTTCAACTAAGGCTTTCAAAATTGGAAAGATGATAGAGACATCTGATTTATGTCTCATTAGATATAACCAAACATATTTTGAAAAATGATCAATGAAAATAACATAGTATGAATATTCATCTATGGAATTGACAAGAGTTGGGCCCCATACATAAAAAAAGACAATATCTAAAGAACTCTGACTTATTAGACTGGACTTAGTAAAAGACAACTTGTGACTTTTATTTGCTAAACAATCTAAACATTTATTGGTGGAAGAAACAAACGGAAGACTCTGATGCTTGAGAACATGACTGAGGACTCTAGAATCTGGATGACCAAGGTGGTGGTGCTACAATTTAGTAGAATGAGGCTTGACAACATGGTTTATTCTGCTAGAGAAGTGGAAATGTGGTAATTTGTAGTTGTCTTCATTGGTTCCTCACAACAACGTCCTCCCCATCTTAAAATCCTTAATTTGAAAATGCCAAGAAAAAAATTTATTGGAAACATTATTAGTTTGGCAAAGTTGGGAAACCGAAACAATATTTTGAGTAATGTTAGGAACATGTAAAACATCATTGAGAGTAAGGGACTTGGCAGGACTTATTATAGAGGCATTACCGGTATTTAAAACAGAAAGGGTTTACCGTCAACAACAAAAAGACGTTTATCCTCACGAGATTCCTTTGACAAAGTTAGATTTGCAAGATCATTGATGACATGATTGAAAGCAGAGTCCAAAAGCCAAGGAGAATCATTGTTTTTCTGCTTGTGAACATTGTGAGTAGATAGGTTTTGGACCCAACTTGGGAGGATAACCATGAAGTTTGTAGCATGTTTTAGTAGTGTGACCATGCTTGTCATAAAACTAACAAATGATAGGTGGGCAACCAGTGTTTGAGGTGGAAGATGAAAAGACTAGCGACCTTTAGAGGACTGAGAATGATGTTGATAGTTCCTACTTGATTGATGATTTGAACGATGGGCAAGGTTTGCAGTGACTGGAATAAATACATTGATCTGTTCATCTCTCTTAAGATAGGTTTCAAAATCTACAAGTTTGTCAATCAATTCATGGAATTGTAGCGGAGTGTCCTGGAGTGGAATGAAAGTGTTGAATTCAGGGAAGGTAGGGCCAAGATCGTTGATTGCAGCAATCATAAAGATCATCAATAGGATGACTGATGAGGGCAAGTTCATTGCCAATAGAGAGAATTTGGTGAAGGCACTTCTTAAGGGACATGATTTTAGAATAGGAGCGATTGGCATAAGCCTTCTTGAGTTTGCTCCATGCATAAGCAGATGAGTCAGTGGAGGACATAACTATTTGCGCCTCTAGTACACATGATCAGAGGAGAGCAAGAGAAACATGGTTATCTTAGGGACACCAGTGAGAATAATCAGGATTCACAATTTCAATACCATTAACTGTAATGGTTGTCGAAGGGCAAGGAATTGTGCCGAAAAATGTACCCAACAAGGTTGTTGACAGTGAAGAGATGCATAATTTGCTTGTGCCATGCAGGATATTTGGCCACATTGAGTTTCATAGACGAGATTAAATTCAAATAGTGAGGAAGCAGTGGTGCTGGTGTTAGATGAAGTATCAGAAGAGGCCATTTATTAATTCTAAACTGAGATTATAAAGTTATATTTATATAAATATGAAACATAATTGATTATGGATAGAATAACAGTAAATCATAAATTACTGATATGATTGATAACAAACTAAAGATAACACAGTAAATCATAAATTACTGATATGATTGATAACAAACTAAAGATAACAGAATAATAGATAACAAACTATATTTGAAATTTATAATAAAAAAACTATCAAAAGGTTGTTTCAAACAGAAAATACACACAAAATACACATTCAATCCTCATCAAGTCATTCACACTGATAAATGTCATCAAAGTTATAGATTGTTACTATTGTTTTCAAGTTGACTTGGAGGTGCCACCTCCATAGGCATTCCAAATAGTTTAATTTTTATTTTAAATTTTTTATCATTAAATTGCTTTTTACCTTCTTAAGTTACTTGCTTTTGTACATCCTTTTAAAAATTATTTCATAAAGTAACTTTTAAAAATAAAAAAACAATTAAACACTCCCTTAGTTACTTATATTTTTCATTTTATTTTGATTTTCTTTTTAAGAATGAAGTGTGTGTTTTATAACAAAGTCGTTTATATAGGTTTGAGTACTTACATGTACGTTACACTGTTTCTATTCTATTTTATTTGTTATTTTAAAAGAAATTTTTATCTTGTTAATTTATTTATAATTTTAAATATTTAAATTAACATTAATAAGAAATTTTCATTTATATGTATACATATAACTTCAATTATAATTGTGTCAATTAAAATTAATTATAAAAGAATAACTGAAAGAAATAT